>CM021101.1:462949595-462984588 GCA_007115665.2 Sequoiadendron giganteum | reverse complement strand
GGGGACCAAAAAGCAACATTAGAAATATATAACTTAAGTTATTAACTTTCCTTTTCCGAACACCAAGAAAGATGGAGAAGCCTCTGCCAAAACTGCACTGCCATATTGCCAGAAATAGTAATTGAATGTTGAACTGCTACCAAACCACACTGCCAAAAATAACACTTACTAAAAATAGTAAGTGACTCCAAACACTGTTTGAGCACATTCCAGGTAGTCATCATAACTTACTAAAAATAGTAAGTCCAGAAATACTCACTAATGAAGATGCATGTGACACCCCTCTGAAGCTCTTTGAAAACCCAAAAAACATATTGGCAAACTCCTACAACCATCCCCTGAAAACTCAGAAAGATACCTCCTAGAATAAAAGAAACCCTAATTCTGTCTCCGACTAGCCTATGAGCCTCCGAAATTGGCTAACGGTGCTAACGGTGTCAAAAAGGACTAGTGGTGAGAAGGGGACATTACATTATATCATACATATGCATTTCAAATCGCCAAGTGATTCAAAGCTGTATTCTTCTTCTTTGAAAAAGATGAAATTGCTAGTTGATTATCTTTTTTTACAACTAACTCAAATTGGATACCAATTTCTGCTGGACTATGGGGGTTGTATGCGCTGGGATGAAGGCTCGTTGCTTAATAGAGTCTCAATTACTATGCCGCCTCTGGACTCCATATTGGATTTAGGATTATGCTTTATAGTGCCCCAGAACCTATGGACACTTTGTAACATGCTTGAGCTTATGTAGATAGGTTGTGTCTGCTATATTATACTTGAGCTGTTGGTTGAACTTGAGATTGACATTGATGGGTATGTGCTAAGGTGGTAGATGTGTACAGGACACATCTTGGTCTTATGTGGTAACCAAACAATAACACCATTCTTTTCACAAAATCAACTGTGTTGGCAGAATTCTCAGCATCACTAATTAGAGTTTTCTCAGTAGCCACCACAACTGACTATGACACCATTAACTTCGAAAAAGGGAGGTGGGAGGTGAGTGGAATTTGGAAACAGGTAGGCTGGTTAGTACAATTGCATTTTCATTTGACACACGATTCAAAGTTGAAACATCCAAGTATGTTTGAGAAAAAGAAATGACCAAGATAGACCTTTGAGAAACTTGATTTCATAAGGGTTATGCTTCCTCAATCTCTGTACTGGATTAGGGATGGCTAGATAATATCAGAGCATGCTCACATTCAAATTTGGTCAGAAAACTCTTAGTTATGTAAGAGATTCCAATTAAAGAACTATAACGTCTTGCATACAAATCAAAATCTTGCAAGGCATTAATAAGTAGAACTGTAAATAAAGCAAAAATTTGGGGACATTGATAACATAGTTGAATAAAAAAATTCTTTTGGTGTGCCTAAAACTAGGGAAACCAAACAAGATATTCCTGAAATTTGTGTTAAAGAAATCTGAAAGGGATCTTGAAAATATCACATTTCAGTTGATTGAGATGAACAGATGTACTTTTTAGTTCATGGGACTAAAGATCATAAGACATATTTCTAACCTCATTAAGGTAGATTTGAGCAAGGTAGAGATGCAGTTTCTGGAGTAGGATAGGGGAAATAGTCACACTGATGCTTGGGGATGATACAAACATTTTGGGATCCACACTATTAATGATTTTTCATAAATTCAAGCTTGGTAGGGAAGTGTAAAGACTTTCAGTTTAGAATTAAACAAATTTAATACAAAACAAAATAGCATTAACGAGTATTCTAGACATTCTCATTTGTGTTGTTTTAGCTTTTACTTTTTCTTTGGGCACTAATTTGTCATGTTACTTTAATGTGAATGTCTATAGACAGTATTCATGCTAGTAATATGATTCTTATATCTATAATGTTCCTTGCATATGATTTAAAGTTCAAGAGGCCATTGCATGATAAATTTGTAGTTCTGTATAAGCTAAGGCAAAAAATATTTGAGTTACATGTGGCAGTATGTTTCTGTGTTTTCTTATGGTATCAGAAGTTTCACCTTTGTTCCATAGCATTTAGTTGATGTTCATACAAGCTTTCTAATTTGCATGTTTTCTCAAGAATATTAAACAGAGTGAAGGAGATATTATTAATGTAAATCAGAAATCCTTATTTTTGGGATGATTACATAGAGTTCAGAGAATGCGAATATTGTTCTCAGTTGTTCCTGTGTTCTCTTGATCTAATGTTGAGCTATTTTGCAGGAGTTCAACACAGGCTTGTTTGATTATATGATAGCAACAGATGACAGTAAACTTGCAAAAGTTGAGAAGGAACCCGTTGAAGAGGTTATGCATCACATCAAAAGATCGAAAAAACACCAGAAGAGAGCATTGGATTCTGAATATGGAGTGGTTAGAGGAATTGACTTCAAAAATGTTCATACGGTACACTGATCAATGCTTTCTTGATTTGATTTGAACTTATTAATAAGCTTGAATTCTATCTTGTCATTTGGATTGATTTACTTTAATTTCAACATGTATGATCCTAATATTTAAAATAATGATTTTAAATATTGTCTTTTATGTTCATGGAGAGTGAAATGCCTCAACTGTTATATGATTGGCATTGTTTGTACAGAAGGAAAGAAAGAAAGAAAAAATATATTAATATCCACGGATGACCAAAATCAGGTCAATGGGACTCAAGAGTTCAACATGTATGATCCTAATTTGGATTGATTTACTTTAATTTCAACATGTATGATCCTAATATTTAAAATAATGATTTTAAATATTGTCTTTTATGTTCATGGAGAGTGAAATGCCTCAACTGTTATATGATTGGCATTGTTTGTACAGAAGGAAAGAAAGAAAGAAAAATTATATTAATATCCACAGATGACCAAAATCAGGTCAATGGGACTCAAGAGTTCAACAGTTTACAATAGAAAGTTTTAGGAATAGAAATGTATCAAGCCCATACAAAGGGGAAGAACAAAAACAAAGAAATATGAAACAACAGGGGAAAACCCACATAGGTGGTCAAGAAACTAGCACATATAGCCAAGAGGGAACAAGAGAAAAAATAGTTGATAATGTTGATTTTTGGTCTTTATGTGCTTTTCCTTTGCGTAATGCACTCTGGTAAAATATTACTTTCTTGTCTACTTGTTAGTAATTAGTGCATGGCATGTAAGTTAATAATAATAAATAATAAATTAACATATTAATATTAAATTATTAAATAAATGTTAGTTATTAGTAAGTTATTAAATTGATGTTAGTGGTTAGTTTGTTGTTGGGTACTTAAGGTAGTTGGAAGTTGAAAGACTTTATAAAGCCATTAAATGTAATAATATATTTGTACCAAAAATGATTGATCGATTGCTATGTTGGATCCTCTGGCTCTTCTTCATGTCGCAATTTTGACCAGGTTTCCCAGACCTCTTTATTTGCCTTCAATTTGCTCATCCTTCCTTCTCTAAAACAGTTCATACAATAGTGATGCAGTGACTATCATGTGCAACAACCATTGTTTTGTCCATCCACTATCCATGCATTTTGTTGACAATGATGCAGTGGAAACAACATGCAAATCTGTGATATTCACCATCCATCTGAATTGTCTCCTCTCTCTATCCTGTTCTCTCTTTTTGTTTTTGTGCCTTCATTTTGTTTATTTTGATATCTAAAAGAAAAAATAAAAATAAAGGAATGTACATTTAGTTTGTATTTCAGTTGGTGAATTTGAAGTGTTGCTAAAGGCTGTGGGAGATCATTGTAATGGCATTGGAAGTATTGGTAGAGGCTGCTGCTATATGTGAATGAATAATGGAGGCACTTTGAAGTGCCTAAAATTACAGATCATCATTGTATTTGTATTTGATTCTTTTGTAGATTCAGTAGGTGTTCAAACTAGTTTTAGCTGCTTACTTGTCAATCCAATGAATGAATATAATCTATCATTCCTTCTTTTGTAGTGGGAGAATTTAGAAAGGAGCACAATAGACTTTTTTAACATCGATTGGCAGGCAAATGCCGAATAGGTTTGATGGTATGTGCATATCTTGTTTGCACAGGAATGGTAGTGAACGAGGCTTTGCTGTTGTATGTTGTAGAAACCCTAGTTTCCCCTATCTTCCGGATCTGACTGTTTTTCTGATATTTTTGAAGGTTTTTTGGTTTTTTGACTGTTTTTGAGTTTTTTGCATAAATAATGAAGATGGCGATTTTGAAAGAAATTGCAAATAAATTCTATAAAAATAAATCAACACTGAAAACGGTAGATTCTATTGCTAACAATGATGCCAGTCTATCTATTACTCCTCTGAGGTGATTACAATAAAGATCCAGATACATGCAAATAGAAAGGCAATGATTGTTTATTGAAAACCTGGAAATTGCAGCAAGCTGGTAAAGAGATTGAGATGGTACGGCTGCAAGTAGACTCCTTTCTCCCTCCTTCTGACGGTCCAGAACAAAGCCAGATATATAGGCGCCCCTGTCAGTGGTGAAAGACTGAAGATGAGTAAGGCGTTTTGCTTAATCTTGAAGGTACGCCCTTTCCAATGATGGTACGGCCTGGTACAAACAGTACGGCTGCAGCAGCAGCAATAAATGCAAAGT
Organism: Sequoiadendron giganteum; assembly: GCA_007115665.2. Lineage (NCBI taxonomy): Eukaryota > Viridiplantae > Streptophyta > Pinopsida > Cupressales > Cupressaceae > Sequoiadendron > Sequoiadendron giganteum. Next base: position 462,980,014 of record CM021101.1, on the reverse strand, counting down.
ACGGCTTCCTTAAGATCTCTGACTTCAATTAGAATGTGCGCCTGAGTTGCAAGATGCTTTCTGGATGAAAAACTCTCTGAAATCCTGAAGATAAATTAACTCTGAAGCTCTGTAATTTCTTCTAGATGAAGAAATCTCTTATCTGGCAATAAATCAGGTGATATCTCACACCCTCTGAACTGCTTTCACTGGAGATGGCTCGTTCCCCAATGCATTCGAGACTGAAACCCTAAAGCTTCTGTGCTCTGCTCAAGACTTGATCAATTTTCAATTCACAAAATGACATAATGGCTCGATTCCCAATGCAAATGCATATATCTCTTGAAAAGTGCGATTTCCTTAATAATAGGGAATATTAAAAGTTCGAACTTTTTATTCTTTTAATATTTCAATAGTTTCACTCAAATTTTTAATTATAAAATATAATTAAAAATTGGCCCCCTTTCATGATGGGCGACACCCTTCAGCCAAATCACTTAAGTTATAATAAAATATTATAACTTTATATTATAACGCTTCCATAATTAATATTTAATTAAATCAATTAAATATTAATATTTCTCTCAATATTCACCCGATACTCGAGCCGTCTGAAGTTGCCGACTGAGGAAGTGATGCTGAATGCTATCAATCCATACTGCTAAAAATAGCATGGGTCTCACACTGAGTGCTGAATAACTGCTAAAAATAGCAACCTGGCCTAGAAGTGTCTGAATGAGCCCGAACGAAAGCCAACTGATCAAATACTGCCAATTGAAGTTGAGCCAAGCTCCAACATGACCCTCTATCCAAACTATCAGCCTACGAGGGTCGCATAATAGGCTAATCCTGTGCTCGGGGAGATGTCAACTAGAAGGGGACATGACAGTCCGCCCCTCCTGAAATTGCTTGTCCTCAAGCAATCTCAACTCCGGATGCTGCAGAATATCCTCGCTCTCCCATGTAGCATCCTCAACAGGAAAATCTCTCCATTTCACTAGATATTCCCTGATAGTCCTCCTACGCAATTGCTTCTCTCTGTACTCCAGGATAGACTTAGGTACTAAGATCAACTTTCCCTCATCATCTAAGGGAGGTAGAATTGCAAACGGTACCACACGATGTCCCAACGCCTTCTTGAGGCGTGATACATGAAAAACATTGTGTACCCTGCTCTCTGTCGGAAGCTCAAGCTCATAAGCCACCTCTCCAACACGCCTCAAGATCCGGAAAGGACCGTAATAACGTGGCTTAAGCTTCTCTGACCCACTCTTCCTAAGAGTAGACTGAAGGTAGGGCTGCAGCATGAGGTAAACCATGTCACCCACCTCGAAATGCCTCTCCGTCCTCTTCTGATCTGCATACTGCTTTTGCTGATTCTGTGCCTTGGCGATATTCTCCTTGAGAGCCTTCATAGTATCCTGACTCTCCTGCAATAAGTCTCCAGCACTTGGCACTCTACTGTCGCTCAGTAGCAAATCAAGGAAACTCGGCGCCTCATAACCGTACAACGCCATGAAAGGAGACATCTGAATGGTCATGTGGAATGTCGTGTTGTAGCAATATTCGCACAAATGAATCCACTTGACCCATGCCTTCTGTTGCCCGGCAATATAATTCCTGAGATATCCCTCCACCCACTTATTCACTATCTCCGTCTGCCCATCCGTCTGCGGGTGGTAACTGGTGCTCGGTGTAAGCTCGGTCCCACAAAGTCTGAACACCTCCTGCCAGAAGTGACTCAAGAACCGATTGTCCCTGTCGCTAACGATGCTCCGAGGCAACCCATGTAATCTGAATATCTCACGGAAAAAGACCTCTGCTACCTGTGTAGCTGTGTAGGTAGTGGTAATCGGAAAGAAGTGGGCATACTTCGTCAGCCGATCCACAACTACATATATGCAATCTCGCCCCTGGGCTTTAGGTAAGCCCGTAATGAAGTCCATCGACAGGCATTCCCACTTCCTGTCAGGAATCGGAAGTGGCTGCAATAAACCTGCCGGGTACGTGTTCTCCTGCTTGTTCTGCTGACAAATAGGGCACTCACGCACGTACTGAAGAACATCTGCCTTGAGTCCCTTCCATGTGAATCTCTCCCGTATCTGTCTATAGGTTTTGAAATACCCGGGATGTCCTGCAGTTGGTACATCATGAAAGGCTCACATGATTATGTTCTTCACCTCTGAACCTGGGATCAAATAAATCCTGTTCTTGTAAATGATCAAGTCATTCACAAGTGTATACCTGGTATCAACTGTCGATCCCTCAACAATACTGGAAGCCCAAGTGTCCTTGGCATACTCTGCCACAATCATATATCTCCAATCCTCTGAAATGTGAACCATAGAGCTCAAGTATGGCCTGCGTGAAAGGGCATCAACTACTACGTTCTGTGTGCCTTTGATATACGAGATATCAAAGTCATAGGCCTGCAATTTACTGACCCACTTCTGCTGACGGTCATTGAGGTCTCGCTGTCCTAAGAAGTGTCTCAAACTGTTATGGTCAGTTTTGATGCAAAATTTGCTGCCAACAAGATACTGCCTGAATTTTGCTAAGGCATGCATGATAGCGAGCATCTCCTTATCATATATGCTATAAAGTCTCTCTGGCCCTCTGAGCTTGCGGCTCTCATACACAATTGGGTGCTTGTCCTGCATAAGCACCGCACCAATGCCCTCACCTGATGCATCGCACTGAAGCTCAAAAGGCTTCGTAAAGTCTGGTAGTGCTAAAACAGGGCATATAGTCATCAACTCCTTAAACCTCATAAAACATTCCTGTGCCTCAGGAGTCCAACAAAATGCACCCTTCTTCAATAAATCTGTCATAGGAGCTGCGTGTCGTGAATAACCATTCACGAATCTGCGATAAAACCCACACAAACCTAGAAATCCTCACAACTGTGTAAGGTTTGCTGGTGTAGGCCAGTCAATGATAGCGCGGATCTTTTCGGGATCCATCTGTACTCCCCCTGCACTAATAATGTGACCTAAATATAACAATTCGGTCATTCCCAAATCACATTTGGATTCCTTGGCGTACAAGGACTCCCTCTCCAGAATACTCAACACAGTCTCCAAGTGAGCCAAATGCTCCTGCCAAGTCCTGCTGTAAATAAGGATATCATCGAAGAAGACCAATACGAATCTCCTCAGCTGTGAATGAAAAACCCTGTTCATCGTAGACTGAAATGTAGCTGGCGCATTAGTGAGCCCAAATGGCATCACTACAAACTCGAAGTGCCCACAATGACAACGGAAGGCAGTCTTCTCGATGTCCTGCTCACGAACCCTGATCTGATGATATCCTGACCTTAAGTCAATTTTAGTAAAGTAACATGCACCATGGAGCTCATCAATCAGCTCGTCTATACGAGGTATTGGATACCTGTTTTTGATAGTCCTCTTATTCAGGACTCTGTAATCAATGCACATGCGTAAGGTGCCATCCTTCTTCTTTACCAATACAACTGAAGAAGCGAATGGTGATTTGCTAGGTCTAATGTGACCCATAGCAAGTAACTCCTTTATTGTCTTTTCTATCTCATCCTTCAACCTCTTAGGATGTCTGTAAGGAGTTATCATAACGGGCTTAGCGCCCTCCTTGAGCTCTACAATGTGCTCAATGCCCCTGTCTGGAGGTCTCCCTGGTGGAATATCACTGAATACCTTATCATGCTTGACTCTCAACTGCTGAATGTCCGGATGATACTCAGTCTTTTGCTGTCCCTCCTGTATAGGTGCTAATGTGCACTCGGCAGCCCACTCTACCATGTCATGGCGCATAAGTTTCTCCATTCGACGAAAAGAAATTGTTTTGATGTTGCTGTCCCGTATTGCTTTTAGGATGTGTGTCTTCCCGTCAACATCAAAGCGGATCTCCATGTCCTTGAGACGAAGAGTGACTTCTTCAAGTGAATGAAGCCACTTCATACCCAAGACCAAATCAATATCTCCCATGTTAACTACATAATAATCAGCCTTGAACTCATAATTGTTCAAGCGTAAGGGGAGATCCTTAATCATGCGTTCACACCTCAGGGTGTGCCCGTCGGCTACCTTAACTCTAATCCCTTCGAACTCCTCAGTGATGAGTCCGCGTTTTTCAACAAACCTAGCATCAATGAAATTATGTGTGGCTCCTGTATCAAGAAGGGAAATGACCCTCTGTCCTGCCAACACTCCACGAATCCTGAATGAGCCCTCCTGCTGAATGCTAGATAGGCGTGCCTCCTGTATCTGAAGCTCTGACTCTACCTCTGCCTTAGGCTCTGAAGCCTTTGACTCTGACTCCTCAGAATTCTCTTGCTGTTCGGAATTTTCTGATTCTGAATCCTCGTAGTAAGCCCACATCACTCGATTTGCCTTGCCCTTAGGCCTTAGCGGACAATCATGATTGGCGTCATAGGGACCTTTGCAATAGAAGCAAAGCTTCTTCCTGCGTAGATCGTTAAGAGCCTCTTGATCCAAGGGTGGTGCTGCTGATTTCCCCTTTGAATCATTTTTAAAATCTGATTTTTCTCTGTTAAAATTAGACTTCTCTCTGTTTCTGTTGAAGCCCTTATTATCCCTAAAAGAAGAATTGTTTCTGGAGTTGAATTTACTAGATGGTGTTGCCAACTCCATATTACGTGCCTTCTTCATCGCTTCCTGTAATGAAGGAGGATCAAAGGCTTTGATCCAACCTCTCAATGGCTCTGTCAGTCCCTCCAAGAAAAGCACTACCAGTCGCCTCTCTGAAATATTCAGAACCATAACTGATAGCTTCTGAAAGTCACCAATATAAGACTCTAGATTGCCACTCTGTCGCAACTGAGCCAAGTCCCTGAAGTAGGATTCTGGATCCTTCCTGTCAAACCGCTCTACTAACCTGTCAACAAACTCCTGATATGACGTGATCCTATCATGCTGGAGTGTCACCATCCCGTGGTGCCACCAGTCGTAAGCTACTCCCTCAAGATGCAGTGTCGCATATCGGATAGCATCTCTCTCAGCCATCGGGTGTAATGTGAGGAATGTATCTAACTTACTAATCCATGCCTGGGCTGTCACCTTGCCACTACCATCGAACATCGCTAGATTGAGTTTGTTTGTAGCATGTTTTAGGTCATTGTTCTGCTGTCTAGGTCTCCAATCCTGTTGTCCTCTTCGATATTCTCTCCTCTGTGTAACAAATCAGTCAAAGGAAATCCTCTCTCTGACATCAGGTGGTACTAACTCCCACTCCTCGTTCGTTGCCATAAGTGTATCTACGAACAACTCCTCATGCTCCTCACCTGCAATAGCCTCATCGGGCTCCTGTCTCACAAAAGTAGGCCTAGTGGGCCTGTTTGCTGTCCGTGAAACAGTCCTAGGTGCTCTCCGAGATCCTGCATCACTCCTGTTATCGTCACGCTGTGGTAACGGTCTCCTCTGTATACCTAACCTCTGGATTGCCACTGCCAACTGCTGTAGCACATCGTTAGACTGCCGTTGGCCTACTCGTAAGCCTCTAAGAGTGTCTAAAACCTCGGCATTTTCCTGATCTCTAGGGTTATTAGGAACCTCTGTTCTCAGAATACCTGTTCCGTTAGCCATGTCTCCCGGCTGCCAGATCGAACCTTGTTGCCTGTCAATCAAGGCTCTCCTGCGAGTATAATACCTATGAGGCCCAAACTCCTGTGGCTGCATAAGATTGCTAAACCCTCAGGATGGCAGGATTTAGCTCTGATACCACTATAGAAACCCTAGTTTCCCCTATCTTCCGGATCTGACTGTTTTTCTGATATTTTTGAAGGTTTTTTGGTTTTTTGACTGTTTTTGAGTTTTTTGCATAAATAATGAAGATGGCGATTTTGAAAGAAATTGCAAATAAATTCTATAAAAATAAATCAACACTGAAAACGGTAGATTCTATTGCTAACAATGATGCTAGTCTATCTATTACTCCTCTGAGGTGATTACAATAAAGATCCAGATACATGCAAATAGAAAGGCAATGATTGTTTATTGAAAACCTGGAAATTGCAGCAAGCTGGTAAAGAGATTGAGATGGTACGGCTGCAAGTAGACTCCTTTCTCCCTCCTTCTGACGGTCCAGAACAAAGCCAGATATATAGGCGCCCCTGTCAATGGTGAAAGACTGAAGATGAGTAAGGCGTTTTGCTTAATCTTGAAGGTACGCCCTTTCCAATGATGGTACGGCCTGGTACAAACAGTACGGCTGCAGCAACAGCAATAAATGCAAAGTACGGCTTCCTTAAGATCTCTGACTTCAATTAGAATGTGCGCCTGAGTTGCAAGATGCTTTTTGGATGAAAAACTCTCTGAAATCCTGAAGATAAATTAACTCTAAAGCTCTGTAATTTCTTCTGGATGAAGAAATCTCTTATTTGGCAATAAATCAGGTGATATCTCACACCCTCTGAACTGCTTTCACTGGAGATGGCTCGTTCCCCAATGCATTCGAGACTGAAACCCTAAAGTTTCTGTGCTCTGCTCAAGACTTGATCAATTTTCAATTCCCAAAATGACATAATGGCTCGATTCCCAATGCAAATGCATATATCTCTTGAAAAGTGCGATTTCCTTAATAATAGGGAATATTAAAAGTTCAAACTTTTTATTCTTTTAATATTTCAATAGTTTCACTCAAATTTTTAATTATAAAATATAATTAAAAATTGGCCCCCTTTCATGATGGGCGACCCCCTTCAACCAAATCACTTAAGTTATAATAAAATATTATAACTTTATATTATAACGCTTCCATAATTAATATTTGATTAAATCAATTAAATATTAATATTTCTTTCAATATTCACCCGATACTCGAGCCGTCTGAAGCTGCCGACTGAGGAAGTGATTCTGAACGCTATCAATCCATACTGCTAAAAATAGCAAGGGTCCCACGTTGAGTGCTGAATAACTGCTAAAAATAGCAACCCGGCCTAGAAGTGTCCGAATGAGCCCGAACGAAAGCCAACTGATCAAATACTGCCAACTGAAGCTGAGCCAAGCTCCAACATGACCCTCTATCCAAACTATCAGCCTACGAGGGTCACATAATAGGCTAATCCTGTGCTCAGGGAGATGTCAACTAGAAGGGGACATGACATATGCCGATCATTGAATCGCCAATAATCAAGGACGATATAATGCAGAGCAGATTACTTGTTTATATCCATTGCACTTTATTCATCAATTTATATATATACTATGTTGTATAATCAATATGGGACACCTCACTTCAGCCAACAATAATAATTTATATAGCGATATGGATGTCTCATTCCAGCTTTTGCATTCACCTAAAGGTTTCTAAGGTTTATCATTTCTGGAATCGTTTAGTCAACCTATTCATGTGCCCTAGGAAATGAAGTTGAATTGCCTTCAGATCTAAACTTACATGCTTCTTGCAAGGACAATAAAATTGTGAAAGACGATTTTCTACTTGGTAAAGGGCGAATTGATTTGAATAGTCAACAAGGCAGTGAAGAAGAAAAATCACTTGAAATTGGTTGAATTTTATATATATATATATATAGTTTTAGGTTTGTATGGTGGAATTTTCATTGGAATAGCAAGCCATTGACTCGTTTGCAAGGTTGTTATGCTAAAACGTGGGTTGGTAAGCGGATTAGTGGTTTCAATGACATTTTTGCATTTGGATTGTTGAAAACTTGGGATAGTCTCAAAACTTCAAAGATTTTTAAGGATTTAAAACTTGTTTCATGCACCCTTTAATAAATAAACCTTAAAGACACAATAACCTCATCAAATAGAAGCTACTATGAAATACCATCCTTCTCAAGATCAAGCCATTATCTTATTGCTCTATTCATATCCAAGGATCGACTCCCATATACATATCAATTCAAAATAGAAAAATGTGGTTCAAAGATGAAATTTTGATATTTTAAAATTTTATATAATTTTAATAATTTTAAAATATAATATTTTCAATTAGTTGTATGCTTATTTATGTGAAATAATGATAATAAGTATATATACATTAGTTAAAACTATGTATAGTTTAGTGCAAGTTTGCATACTTGGATTTAGCAAACCAATTTTTTTTTTAACTCAACAAAACACAGTAACTGAAAAAATACTTAAATTTCTTAAAAAAATATAAATTTTATGCAAAATATAGTTACAAAATGTATCAAATGAGTTTGGTGGGGGTTTGGGGCTAGTGCTCACAGAGTCTGAGGGTAGAGCCTTGGGCATGCTCCTTGTGGTATAGGATGGGGTCAGGGGCAAAGGCCCTACCACTAAGCCCAAATGAAGGATTTTGAGACCATGTAGACCTTCGAATATAGTATTAAATCCTTCCAATTCGCTCAATAATGCTGAAATTCTTGTGTGCTGCTTTACCTTAGGCAGATAGGTCTTATAATGCCAAAACATCACTTTTTTACAATGTTTTTTTCTTTGTTTTTCCCATGTTTTCCTACTATTCTTGTGGGCAACAAGTTTTTCACTCAAACTTATCGATTATTCACTAGAAACTTGCTTGGAGCTCATTGCAGCAATTTGATGAGTTTTTATAGCAAAAAGTTGGGGCAAAAAAAATAAAAATTGAGTACTTGGCAACTCACTAAGTAGTTAAACTATGGTTTAGTGAGATAGCTCAATATATTATTTTTCAAAAAATGGAAGATTTTTTCTTCTTGAGACCTTGTATGCTAAAAGTGGAGCAAGTAGTTGTATCTTGATGTTGTGTGCAAAGGTGCAGACCATAGTTGGAAAACTCAGCTCAGCAAAAGACTCACCAAGCCCAAAATTGGCGAGTCAACAAAAACTTGTAGAAAACTCGACAAAAACTCGGCAAAGAATTCGGGAACTTAAAAAATTGCTTAAATTTCATTAGAAACACATTTTTTTTGTAAAATTTAATTACAAGATGAATCCAATGAGTCCACCATAAATGAGTACAAAAGTGTTTTCTATTAATTTTGATCGACTTTAATACAAATTGATTACAAAATCACATTCTCATGTGAAATCTTGATGGCTAAAAGCTTAAAAGTCTGATACAAATTTGAAATTACAATAGATAGCTGAAAATGAAAACAGTAAAACTAGAAGTAAATACTAAATACAACATTTTAGACTTTCCTCTTCCCTAGTCTAGCAGCAGCTAGGGAAGGGGTGGATCCTCTAGTCCTGCCGTGTGTACGTGGTGGTGGTGCTACTACTGCTGGCTCCTCAGTTGGCATGGAAGGATGTGGCTGAGGCTCGACCACCATCCTGGAAGTATCTGGCTCTGGCAATGGCTCATCCACATCCTCATGAATGTCCTCCAACCTTACATCTCCCGATGCACCCACATCCTCCATTGCCTGTCTCTCAAAGTCTAGGATCTAGTCCGCAGTAAACAATGGAGGCTGCTCATCCCGCCCTGTCCAATCATTGTAAGGATCTATCTCATCTAGATCAATAGGGTCTAGTGATTTTTCTTCTACCCTCTTTGTGCGCAACCGAAGGTTGTATTGCACAAAGACAAGGTCATTGAGGCACTTTTGTGCTAACTTGTTCCTCTTTTTTGTGTGAATGGCCTCAAACAAGTTCCAATTGCACTCACAATTGGATGCACTACAAGGCTGACATAGTATGCGAAGGGCAATTCTTTTTAGATGTGGGGCATTTCCACCCCAAGTTTTCCATCAAACCTCTACAAAAATAAATAAATATTGAAGAGTTAGAAAACAAAGTCAAAGACTCAAAAGTTCAAAACACATTTTATCAAATTATAAGATGCATGCGAAATAAACTTAAAGACTCCCAATTTTATACCTGGTGGCTGAGTGGTTCTTCCTCTAATAGCTAGTTCTAAAGAAAGGAGATTACCCCTTCCTTCCCTGAAGATATCCAACTCGTTGGCAATGAGGTCTCTCACCTCAACCCTAGATTCCATCCTCTGAATGCATGCCATGAGGCCCTCCATAACCTCTCCATTAGGATCAGAGAAGTTGTTTGAGAAGAGATAGTTACGGTTGAGGAAGTACCTTGCTGCATGGATGGGTTGGTGGAGTTGATTGTTCCACCTCGTATCAACAATCTCCCATATGGGATCAAATTTGAGGCTGTCCCCCATGTAATAACTTTTGATTGCCTTTTTAGCCCTATCCATGGTCTCAAAATATATCCCATTGGGTTTTGATCCCCATCTACCAAGTGGAGGACTCTAAACAAGGTCTCCAACACCTAGATTAAAAATACAAAAAGATCAAAGTTAGAATTTATAATGAAAGACTTAAAGTCAAATTAAAAAATATATATATTATATTCAACTTGAGTTTAAAAATTAAAATCAAAGTTTTGAAGTTACCTTCATGATCTCTGTAGCTCTTTGTGCAAACAAGGGCTCGAAGACTATTGCTGAAACTCTCTCTCCTTCGGGCTTTTTTGAATATGTGGAGTCATTCCATGCTTGACTCACGAACATTTGTTTTAAAGAGGCCAAAGAATCTAAAATGCTTTGCAACGTTAGGAAAACTGTTGCAAACCTTTTGGCACCCGATCTCACCAACTCTTTCCCTTGTGTATGCTCTCTCATCAAATTAAGAACCCAAGGGTGATTGAAGATAAATTTTGTGATGCTCCTTGCATCATCTACAATCAGTGCCCACCCAAACAAGTTTGCCTATGTCCTCCAAAAGATGGTCAAGGCAATGGGCCGCACAAGGTGACCAAAAAGAGTGATGGATGTCTACTCTCAAGCATTCTCCCAGCTGCCACATTTGCTGTTGCATTATTTGTGATGATTTGCACCACATTATCAATCCCCACCTCCATGACAACTTCCTCCAACAATGTACACAATGTTTTTGCAACTTTTATTTTGTTGGAGGCATCCACCAATTTCAAAAACACAACTTCACCTTTCAAAGCAACCAAAAAATTAAGGATGGTACGGTTTTTCCCATTCGTCCACCCATCGGAAAGAATGGTGCAGCCGTATTTCTTCCATTCTTTCTTTTGTTCTTCCACTACATGCATTGCCCTTTTGGTTGCATTTGTGAGCAACCTGCAAGTAGAAAGTAAAATAATTAAATAAGTACAAAATTGTAATTTTTAAACAAAAATAAGCTTGAAATTGAATTCAACATAATGTCATAAATTAATTTAAATTAAAGAACATAAACTTAGCATAAAATTTAAGTTGACTAACCTCCCACTCAAGTCTTTGTGAGAAGGTGGCTTGTAGCCTTTTCCCGCATCTGTCAATGGGGTAACCAAATTGTGCCAATAGGGACTACTCGCCACATTGAATGGAATGTTATTGAAATACCAAAAGTTTGCACATGCCATGTTGGCATGTTGATGCACCTCCTTATTCCACCCTGTAGCCTCCAATGAGATCTGTGCTTCTGGTGTGTTTTGCGGCACAAAAAAACTATGTGGTGTGCGTGAAGATAAAGGTGGTGGTGGTGGCACTCTACTCGAAGTAGAGGAAAGGGGGTGCCTAGAGGATGGTGTGCCATGAGTGCGAATCTGTGGACCACGAAGAGCGCCCACAATGCCAATATCTACCTTCTCATCTGACTCTAACTCCACTTGCTCGGGCTCCTGACCATGTCCACCAGCTATGGTTGCTTTTGTCCTCTCCCTTTGCAATTTGTTTTCCTCGGTAGCTGAAACTAGGGCAAGCATCTCTCTTCTAATCTCTCCTTTTCCCTTTTCACAAGGCTTGGCATCACGATGAGGAATGCCTACAAGATGGTATTTGAGGCGATTTATGCCTCCATGATATACATTTTTACATTCACTGCAAACAATCGATCCAAGTATTGGCCCTTTCACAGCATACTTCCATGTAGGGTCTCTAGCTCTTGGAGGACGAATGCCTAGAACCCATGTTGGTGTGGGAACTGATGGGGCGGAGCCTGAGACTGAACCTGAAGCATAGCCAAAAGCCATTATAATGTGTATTCAACCTACACATACAAAAAAAATGTACAACATATTAGATTTTTAATACAAATTTTTTTAAAAAACAACCTAAAACATTCAAAAATCTCTCTAAATTGATTTAAATTGATACAAATGTGTTTAAATGAATTATAAATTAACTAATCTAAACATTCTACACAAAATGAACTGAGGTCTGAAAAATTCAAAAAACAGTGAAAATAATGAAAAAACTTAGAAAAAATCAACAAAAAAGAGTGACGAGTCTTGTTTTTTGGATTTTAAATGCAAAAAACTTGCTTCTTTGTGCTCTATGAAGTTTTTTTTTTTCAATTTGGATTGAATATTTTGCAACAAGAATGAAAAGGAAATGATTAATCAAAAAGAAAAAAGAAAAACCAAAACCCTACTTGTGATTCAAATTTGCCTTGAAAGTCTGCACAAAAATGCGTTTGAATCCGCTCTTCTCGATGGAAGATCGTTGCAAATGGTCTCTTCTTGCTTGGGGGGGTTTTTGGTCTCCACACAAAGTTTATTGGACCACTAATTCTAGAAATGTCGTGGAACATAGGTAAATACATAGGTTTATCGGTACTAAGCATGTATGAGAACATACTTTGGATCCCATATTCATGCATTGAACAATGCATTGAGGACATTGGGAAGAAGATTGCAACATGGAGGAAGACAGCTAGGTGTATGCAGATGCATATCTACAACCACCATACATCCTTGTTGAAGATCCACACGAAGATGAAATCAATAATCCCAATGATACTAGAATGTTAGGTACTTTATTTTATTGGAGAGGATGCTTCATCAATAACCTCTATAGAGATGGTTGTAAGAATTGAATGGTTAGAGTAGGGACAGCCCCAAGTCCAAAGAAAGGAAAAAGATTAGAGATTAGTTATTCAATGATGATTGGTGGCAAGATTGTAAATGTGGTTGTATTTTTTGACCCCGTAGTTTAGGTGACACATTATATGCACATAAATACTCCTATTCTTAAATAACCTAAGTTGCCAGTTCCGGTATTGGTTCTGGTTCAGGTTTGGGTTCAGGGGTTCGGTTTGCCAATTCAGCTAAATTTTTTGGGGGGTGGGTTTGGTTCGCTTTGGGTTCGTTAGTACAAAAAACATGTAATATATATATATATATATATTCAAGAATTTTAAATAATATATATTTAATATTTTAATATAATAATTATTAATATTTATAAACCTTGTACAATATTAATATACATAATAATAAAATTATTATGAAAGTTAATAATATTAAATTATTAATTTTAAAATTTAATTTACATAATTATCAATTTTTATTATTAAGAATAATTATTACTAATACTAACAATTTATTTACTTTATCTATTCTTTAACAATTTAATTTATCTATTCTTTAATAGTTAATAGTTTAATGGTGATATCCGAGATCTCGCCATTGTCGCCTTTGTTGTGTAGCTACGAGGTGAGCACCCCGTCGGGCCAACACAAGACATTGACGCCACCATTACGGTTAACCACGCAGATAGTAGTGTGGTACTCGAGTGCCATCGTGTCCAAAACGATCTTATCCGCCTAGTGCTGCTCGGTCCATGACCACACCATGCTATAGGGAAAGAGAGCCTGGCAAATATGAAGATCAATACCAGAACAAAAGTCACGATTTTCTATGTGCATTGTGAGAGTCAAACCCCCTGCGGACCAAACCAGGATCCGAACCTACAATGAACCGAACCGGAACCTGTGCCTAGGATGGACGAACCCGGTAACATAGTAAATAACTATATGAAACATTTGATAGCATGCTGAGCCATGTGAAAGCTAAGATGTATAAGAAAGCTCCTACATTATAACTTTATAAGCAGATGATTGGATCCATAATTCAATGCAAGTGGAGAGATTGTATGAACAGACTTTGGCACTTGGGAAAATATGTGATGAGCCCAAAATGGTATTTGGATAGGTCTGGAAGAGTGACATGCTTTGATGATGATGAGATAAATCAATACTTTTATGATGCTTTTGACAAGATTTATGATGAGGAGGCCACAAAGACATATATTGAGGAGGCAATAAAGCTTTGGGAGTAGTTTCTTTGGTATGTAGAAGCTAGTGGTCCTTTCAACAAACTGAATAAAGATAAAGCCGGAGAAGTTTTGGCACAAAGGAACTAGATTATGTGGTGGAGGACGCATGGAAACTATACCTAAAACTTAGACAACTTTCTTATTTGTTTGTTTTCTCAGTCATTACTACCTCTAGTAGAGGGACTGGTACACTTAGAACATCATATACTCTATGAAGAAAAACAAACATACCTCTACAAGGGTGGAGAAGTTTGCTTATATCTTAATCAAATAATTGCTAGAGAGAAATTGCTGGGATCCACCACCTGATGGGATTTTGATCTTGAGGATGTGAAAGAGGGTTATGAGGAAGGTGTAAATATTTGGCAAGGGTTTGTTGGGGTTTCCTTGATGTGTTTGATCACCTAGAGGATCCTAATTCCTCTACGACAGAGGAATTGGTCTTTTTCTAGCTTCATCTAATTTATCAAGAGGAACACGTCTACTGCAAGGAGAGCAGAGTATCTAATTGGAATTCATAATGGCTTGCATCTTAATCAAAGGAAAATTGCAGAGTATTTGCAGTGAGCTACTGCAAGTTGGGATGTTGGTCTTGAGGATGCTATAGATGATTGTGAGGAGGGTCAAGCATCTTTTGCATGGATTAGTTGGGGTGCCCTTGAATGTATTTGATCATCTTGAGAATCATTGTTCCTCTATGACTGAGGAACTTGTCCTTTTCTAGCTTCATCCACTCTATCAATAGAAACAACTCTACCTCTAGGAGAGTGGAGCTTATGGATGGAATTCATAATGGCATCATAAGCAATGGAAGATTGTAGAGAATCTGCAGGGACCTGTCACATGCTGGGATGTTGATCTCAAGGATGTCAGAGGATTATGAGGGTGTAGATCTTTAGCAGGGACTATCTGGGCCCTGGGGTGCCCTTAAGTGTGTGTGATCATCTAGAGGTTCTTAAGAGCTGATAATATTGCTTGATGCTGTTGAACCTTGAGGCTACTTTGTGCATGTTGAAGCCAAGTTTAAAGCATTTGTAGTTGTGTAAACATGCACCATTAGTTAGGTTTGGTCCCTTTTTTTCCATTATCAGCAAGATTTTACATATTTTTATTTAGTATATATAGTCAGTAGGAAATGAATAATTTTAATAATCTTAATGATTTATGATTTTATCACTCATATGATATATGATATTTCTTCAAGATTGTCACTTTACTGTTTGAAGTTTGAACTCTCAGTCTCATGAGTATTAATATTTAAGCGTGATGCAGTAACTAAATATGCTGGAATGAGACTAAGGAAATGCCCTCTCCCTTGTGCATGATGTTGATGCCTTAGCCCAGAGCTCTATCAGTATTTTAGAGAAGTGCTTATAAACTCCAGATATATCTATTCTAGCGAGTGACAACAGTGGCACTCCCTGTGTCAGTAGTAATCAGTAGATAGATTTGTCCTACTGACCTATTGTTGGTTGTAGGTAAAATGTGTAAAGGATTACTTGCCATATTGCAAATTTATTGATTATTTGTCAAGTCATTAAAAAAAAAATTGTTATATTCTTTACTTTTTTAATATGTGTTTTTTTACCTTCAAGTCCACTGAAATTATTATGACGTTGTGAGGGCATGCCCTGTTTTGCATAAATTCACTTGAAATTTGAGTTGGTCTTTGATCTGGTTTTTTGACAGTCCCAAAATTCATAAAATTGGATGGAAGGAATTTATTTCTTTGTAATCGACAGTAACCATTGACACTTAATATGCACTTCCAGTGTTTGGTATTTGACAAGTACCTGCTATTGTATTATTAGCATAAATTATTTTGTATTTTTCTTAGATTCAGAACTAACAGCATAATAATTATATCATCTATTTAATGTGTTTTAATCCTCTAATTTACAGGTCATAAATTTTGACATGCCTCTGAGTGCTTTGGGGTATATACATCGGATTGGAAGAACTGGGAGAGCTTATAACACTGGTGCTTCAGTCTCACTTGTAAGTTATCTTCCTATTTCTCACCATGTTCACTTGTATGGCACTGTTCAGTGCATGTAGATTGTGCTTTCTCAGACTTGGAAGGAAATAGTCACGAATCCATGATTAAGTAGATTTGATTAGTTTTATCAGTTGGCCCACTGGTTTGACAAATTCACCCTTTTTATTATTTTTTATTTTTTTTATCTTGTACACCCTTATAAATTTTGATAGCAGGTGGTTGTATGGGCTGGTAGTCTACTGGGCATTTTATTTTGAAGGAAATTGTCCACAGTCAAATTTTGTCTGACTCTTTGTATTATTTCACAACATAGATTCCCCAAGAACTTTTATAGCAGCTAAGCTTTCTTTAGCTTTTGGCTTCACTAGATTCTAATAAGGGAAATTTGGATCCATCATGGAAGCAAGAGAATCGTATCATACTGTTTTGCTGCCCCACAATGACATTGGATTGAAAATGGAACCTTGGCAAAGTGTCCTTGTGTTTTGATCCTATTCCACACTGGAAAATTTTTGGGGATGTAGGGATGGGTAGGAAATGACCCCCACATCCCATACACCCCCCAAAAAATTGAAAACATCCTTGTTATGTTAAAAAAAAGCCTAGAAATGGCAGGAAACTCCAGGGTACCTAGACAGTCTCTGATTGTCCTGGGAATGACTAGTTGTTTCCTATGGCCTAGCCTTTGAAAAAACAGATTAAAAAAACAAGAAGATAAGAAAATGGGGGTGAGGGGGACCACAAGGATGCTCACACCTCTTACAACAACCCTAAACCTAAAACAAAGATACTAACACTCAAAACCCCCAAAACTCCCTCATTTGGCCATATTCCATTTGTAAAAAGAAGACAAAGAAAGAGAAAGGTGAGAAGAAGAGAAGAGAGCATGAAAACCACATCAGTTGAGGTAAGTTTACCATCCACTGTTTATTTGCACAAATCCTTCTGATTATTTTTGTTTCTTTCAAAATTTAGACATTAAGGGAGTTTCTTTTGGGTTTTTACTTGCACTTAAAGCTGTGTTTTCAACCACGTTGGCGTTTCAATTTGCACCTCTGGAATGCGGATTAGAAACGGACAGCTATGAACAGTTAGACTGCTCTTCAAATTAGGAGGGGAAGCTCCCTCTTCGTTGATTATGCTTAAAAAAAAATACTAAACTATTGCCAATCTTTTTATTTCTCAGCTAAGAGCACAAGGTTATAAAACTCTTTTCATCGTAGCTGAGGTTTTCTCTTTTCTAGAACTTCAACTACAACTAGGCCTAAACTAAAGACGCTTCTATCAAATCAAGTAAACTCAAAACCTAGGAATCATAAGTAAACAAGGAATGATTTGATTAACACAAAAGCTTAAATAAACTCGCTTCCAAAACACACCTGAAGACTCATTGTATTTATAAGATGTAAGCTGAAATAGAGATTATGCAAGCAAAACACATAAGATAACATACTAAAAGAAATTGAGACAGTAGATCAGAGAAAAATAGGCATGAGATTTCCTTCCTCAAATTCTAATAGTAAATACACTTCTGGGACAGCAAATTGTAGCAAAGGTAGGATTACAATATGCGATCAAACCAGATTACACTGACACAAAGTGAACAAACATTGAATAACATAGTTGTAGGCAAAGTAGGCTCAGCAATTTGTTATCACAACAACGGTTGAAAAGAAATGAGCAAGGCTGCCCTTATTTATACACAAACAAGGAGTAGGGAACCCTAAAATTTCCTTGTTTTTAACAACTAGACTTGCCAACATGCAAGCTTTATTTTTAAGACTAAATAAATGATAACTAACAACTAACCCCCTGCTAACATTAGTTAACTGATTTTAAAGCTAGAAAAGCTCCAACTTTACATTTGATATTTCCAAAGAATAGATATGTATGAATGAGAACATCAAGTTTAACTCAAGTTAACTATTGCTTTTCTTGAGTTCTATTATTGGAAATCTTTGCTGCCCCAAAATGGTGACTCACTCAGTGATAACTTGAGAAACTATATCCACCAAAAAGCTAGTAACTGCTTCTTTGTCAGGAGCATTGATACTATCCAAAACAATATTCTGTTTTTCCAGCATCTCCTCACCATCTGCAATCACACTTAGACATTCTTTCATCTCTTCTGCTGCTTTATCAAATTTTGTTGACATCGTGACAACATGATTCATCTTGCCGACAATAGGATCACTGACAAAACTGCTACAGACAAAATTCTGAAACTCTATTTGTACTTCACTGAGATCAAAGTAAGTGCCATCATCATGAAGATATTGACAAGGGATCTGCGAAACAAATGTGCTTATGAACTTGAGAGTATTAACAACCTTCTGTATACATTCGACCAACTCTATAGATATTCTCTCATAGGTTTTTACTTTGAAGAGGTGTTGTTCTCTCCAAGCAAAAATCCTCTTCTTATGTTCTTTTGTAACAACTGAATCAGAAGCTGTCCTCAAGTCAGAAATGATGATTTCATGCATTGGTTTCACTTTTGCCATATGCTATTCAAACTCTTGGATCCCTAAGTGAAGATTATGGGCATTATACCTCAATTGATATATCTTTGTAAGTACAAATCTGCCCTTGATGATGAATTCCTTTATCCAATCTCGCATATGCTTCCCATATATGACCAACTGACTTAGTTGATGTTGATCTGTCAGTGACTCCAAAATCTGTGGAAGCAACAAAGTAGCCTATGAAAAGCCATGAAGGAGATTGGAAATATATTGTCGTAGTTGCCGAATCTCAGCCTTGAGGGTTGTCTTATCTTCTCCATCCTTGAGCACTCGTTCCTTTAGATTATATGCCACAATCTCAAAGAAATTCACATCAATATGCTAGGTGCTTCTACCAGGATTGGCCATGACAACCCTGAAGTCATCAATCTCAACCTTTTCAAAGTTCTTGTCCTCAGGAGGTGCAACAATTATTAAATATATTAAATAATATATAATGGTCACCTTAGTCGTCTTCTGTTAGTTTAGGTAGTTTCTATTTTTAGTCTGCTGTCTACGATTGTTTCTTTTAGAAACATCGTCCCTTGTAAATCTATATAAGGAAATTTCGTTCCTCATTTAATATATCGAATATCTTATCATGGTATCAGAGCGGGTCTGGGTCCGACTCCCTCTCGAGAGGCCTAGGATTTTGGGAGGGTTTTAGAAATCATTTTTAGAATTTTTTCTTTTTCTTTTTTGAGAATCAAAGTTTTTTTTATGAAAATCTTTCAAGGATTTTTCGATAGAAATTGAGGGCTGCAATTTTTTTGGGCGGATTTATTCTTTTCCTATAATCACATTTGAAATTTGCGTGAAGAATTTGCAAATCGCATCCTCTTTTTTTGGGCGTTTGTTCTAGCGTCGTTTGTTTGCAGAGCCCGTAGGGGTTTTGTTTCGTTTTTGTTAGGCCGTTTCAGATCTTTCAGGCCGCTCTTGTGGTCGTTTTTTAAGCTTTGCATTAGTTCGATGACCGGTTTTCTAGAACTTTGTTCGTGGTTTCAAGCTCTCGTCTCTCTGTTCATGGCTTTTTCTGCATCGTTTTTGGCCGTGTTTTCTGAAGATTTGAGGGTGCGACCCTCATCTTTTTTTGGCACAACCTTTTGCCTTTTCTGGAGTGCGATTCAAGCCCATTTTTCTTCTTTCCGCGGCTTTGTTCTGAGTGACTCTATTCTTCTTTGCACGTGTCCGTTTTATGACTTGGTGATGTCTTTTTTTGGGCACGACAATGTTTTCTCTTGTACCGTTTTTGTTCTGACGCGATTTGAAGGAGTTCGCAGTAGTTTTTGTTGTGTGATGTGAAGCAGTTGCGATTTTTTGAGGTCGTGATTTATGTGTCTTCTTCTGGTATGCGACTGGTTTCTTCAATTTTTTGGGCGACGGGTTCATGCAACATTTGAAGGATTTTTTTGGCACGAATTTTGAAGACCAACTTTCAAATATTTTTTTCCATAAAAATTATCTTGTGGGCTTTTAATTTCATAAAATTTATCTTGTGGGCTTTTAATAATTTTTTTCATAAAAATTATTTTGGTGGGTTTTATAATTTTTAGACCTTAAAAATTATTGTATCTAGGTTTTGTGCGATTTTTGTGCCTTAAAAATCATTTTGTAATAGGGTTTATAATTTTTTCCTCAAAAATTAAGGTTCTCCCGTATGCCCTAGTCTGGGTTTTTTCGTAGTTCAAGAGGGCTCTCTGATTTCTGAAAAGGGTTTTACTGTTTTTTCCTTAAAAACGATGTTTTGTATGGTCTTCTGTAATTCGTAGAGATGCGCGGGATTCATTTGAGGATTTTTACTATTTTTTTTCCGAAAAAATGATGCTTTGTAAACTTCAGTTTCAAGGTTTTGCGATTTTGTCCTCAAAAATCGTGGTTTCTTGCAGTCTGTTTTGGGGCATCGTGCTCATTTGCAAAAGTTTGAAGGGTTTGCCGATTTTTCCTCAAAATCGTGGCAGTTGTTTTTCGGTGTCTCTGGCTACAGGGAGGGACAACTTTGTTACCCAACATCAGGTTGGATGTTTTGTGATCCGTTTTGGTTATTTCCAGAAGTTCTGTAGTTTTTGGGAGAGTTGGTGGTAGACTCATCTCAAGTGGCAGAGTCAGTGGCAGGCTCTTGTCTTTTGTGGTAAAACGTTCTTTGTTTTTGTGGGTAGTTAGAACGATGACCATTAAGGGAGGGTATAAATATATTAAATAATATATAATGATCATCTTAGTCGTCTTCTGTTAGTTTAGGTAGTTTCTATTTTTAGTCTGCTGTCTATGATCGTTTCTTTTAGAAACATCGTCCCTTGTAAATCTATATAAGGAACTTTCGTTCCTCGTTTAATATATCGAATATCTTATCAACAATCTCAATGATAATCTCATCATCAGAATTCTTCTTCATGTGAACTTGCTTGTTAAGTTTCTTTACTAGTGTGTCCTAGTAGACGCTATCAAGTTCTGCAAAGTTCAACTGATAAGAAGGGTTCCTCCTCTTCCTGCCTAGGATGTTCTCAAGCCAAAATGAAGAGTCTTTACTAACTTCTCTGGGAGGATCAGTTCTAGTTCCATCAACTCCAGATGAATGAATCGGTGTTGAGATGTTGCGAACTAGTGAATCAGCTTCTGAATCTATATGAATGGGAGAAAGCCTCAGAGAAGAAAGAGATTAAGGCACTGCTTGAACTTGTGGTGCTGGTTTAACTAGATCTTTGGATGGATATGCTTGTTGTTCTTGCTAAATCCCAATGGGAGACTTCATCTTTCCCTTTAAACTCCTTGACATTATGCCGATCTTTGTACTTTCTGGAGGAATGCTCATAGCTTTCACTTTGGTTTTTGGTCTAGAAGAAGAAGAAAGTAGAGATGACTAAACTGCTAGCAACTCTGCAACTGGAATAGCTACCTTCTGCGTCCTTTTATTGTTCAGGAATAACCTACTATTCTTGATAACTCGGCTCATTCTTTCCTCAGTTGAAGTGCTCTCTTTGTCGGACCAATTAATTGTGGAAGTGGTCGCTAATCGATATGATCTTGGGCATACATGGGAAGTAGGACTTCCCCATCATCATCTAAAAGACCTTCCACATCTTCTAATAAGGAATCAACCATCTGCTGTAGAGTAAATCTGTTGTAACTACGCTTGCGCACTTCGAACTCATCCACACAATTAACCCTAAAGTCTTCAACTGTAGGCACATGTGCATGATTCTGACCAACACACGATGCAAAGACACCATGAGGATCATATGAACGTCTCTTGTTGAGAAGCTTGAGACTAAACTTTGATATTTCATCACTAATCAATTTGGCATCGGCTGATGATCTACATTTGTAAATGCTCATTCCAACTGGGAAACTGAATGCAACCTTGTGCTTGTTATGCAAAAAGGTGTGAACTTCATATACTTGCCTTAGAAATTCTAAGAACACCACCTCGTCGGTTGGATATCTCGGTAGCATGACTGGATCACTTGAGAAGCCATATACCTTGATGTAGGAGAATGTGGGAAATTGGATAAACCAATCAAACCACTCCACCATTGCCAATCTAGCATTTGTTGAAATTCGTACATGCAACTCACTATCTAAATCTCGTACCATATGCATCAAGAATACATCATTCACCCGCTTGTAATGCCATTGTGATTCTAAAATCTCTAACTACGGGTAATGATCATACACATGTTGAGTACCCAAAGTTCCAATGATATTTAAACCTTTGAACTTGCCTTGAAAAGCCATTAGATATACGAGGTAAGAGACCATGTGGAACTTGTGGGCCTTGAGGAACTCTGTCATCTAATGGTGGAGACTGTCACTAATCAAAGTTGGTTAGTCATAGTGTTCTGTTCTATCAATAATCTGGGAAATGATGTAAAACATCCAAGGCTGAAATTTGTTTGCCTCTGCTTGACTTGAGATTCGGTTGAGCAAAGTGATCATGGTTGCAATTTCTTCCTTAAATTCACCATGACCAACATTCCTTGGCAAAGTACTCTGCTTCTCTTTCAACCACTTTTGCGCAACTCTTTTCCGGTATTTATCCTTTTGCTCATACCACACCTCACATTCTTCAATTGAAATGATGAAATTTTTTGTCCATGGCGGTATTGAGAAACATCTCTCAACATTGTCCATCTTGAGGATGCAAATAGTATGCCCATTGGCTGATTGGATTTCTCATGTTGTTGGATTGTAATGCTTAACACAAGCAATTACGAATTCAAGGCTCTGCACTAAGATGGGTATTGAAGCTGCTGCAAGCAACCCGGATTGACCAAGATTCCTGACTACAGTGTTTCTTGCGTCTTCCAAAGCATGCAAATCAAGCATTGGAAATGCATGATGCAAATTGGTTTCGAAAGTTCTTAGGAAATCGTGGAGCAACACTAATTTGGCCCTGATTTCTGTTGGAGAGTATTGCATGTCGAAAAACTTGAATTTTGACTGTAAACACGCCTATGTTTGGAAAGGTTTTGCACAAATGGCTAAAAATAGGTTGCTGATTTTTCTCCAAAAAAACGCAGATTTTTCGGAAAAAAGCTGAGGTCTGGGTTTTGTAGACAATCTCATTCTAAAGGGTCCTAGTTCGTTAGATTTTGAAAATGCTGAGGATTTCCCAAACATGCGCATCTCCCAAAAATTTAAAATTTTCCAATCTTCAAGAGGAGTAAAAAGCAAGTGGGACCCAAATCGATGAAAATTGAAAATTCTGACCATGTTTTTGAAATGTGATGCCCTAGAAAATCAAACCATGAAAAAGGGTGTTTTTATGCTTCCCAATCTCGAATCCACGAAGAACATTGAAAAAGCAATCGGTTTGAGCCTCCAAATCTTGATGAGAATAAAATTTAATCTTTCTCCCTTTGAAAACCAACTTGCAAATTATGAAGAATGAATGGTAAAAGCTTTCTTAAATAGAGTTTGGAGATGAAAAGGTGCTTTCATGCAAAACCCTATTATTTTGGAGTCTATCCACAAAGATAGAAATTATGCATGCAAAAATCTGACTTTGTTTGCTTCAAATGGTGAATTCCTCTTTTATAGTTGCAAAAAGCATGAAGGCATGATTTTCATCAATGAAAAACAAAGATTGAAAAATGGCTAAGGCATGAACGCTTTGGAGTGCTGACTGGACAAGGGCGCCTAGCTCCTCTAGGGTTAGTCAATTTTCATTATTTTCAATCTTTCGCTTGTTTTTGCTTCCGACGAGGCTTGCCTCCGACTTTGACGATCAACAATCTGACATTGCCAATTGATAAAACCTGTTTGACCATGGCATTCTCATGTTTGACCACTGCTAAAGTGATCCCTAGCTTCATACCGACATCCGACGTCATCTGATCATGATTGCACTTGCTTGAAACTACCGATGGAGATTGAATTGGAACGAGGCATGTCAGAATCAAAAAATTTCCAAGGCATGAAACCTTGGGCACCCTTCTTGGCTAGGGGTGCCCAACTTCTACAGCCTTAGCCAATTTTTCATAATTTTCAAATCTTTACTTTCTCTGTTTCGCGTGAAGCCAGTGACCCCTATTTGATCTTCATTTTCTGGTAGCTTACGAATAACAAATTCTAAATGTCAGTCATTCTAGCAAGCCTGATCATATTTGAGATGAGTTATACCTTTTGCCAACCTCCGTTATTGCATCTAACTGATTTTTTGAAAGCCAGAACTGGGTTGACAAAGGAGTTTGAATGTTTTCCGAAAAACATGAAAAATATTCTAAGTGTTGGAATGCTAGGTGCCCTTCTTGACAGGGGTGCCCAAGTCTTCTAGACTTAGTCAAATTTCTGAGATTTTCAATTTTCCTTTGACTTTTTTCATTTTGTGTTAAATGCCTCCGTTAGATCTGCAATTTCTGCTATTTGATAGATCCTCTGAATTGGATGATAGGTTTATCGAAGAGCCTGAACATATCTGAGATGATCTCCAACTTTTCCCACCCTGAAAACTACTGTTGACTACTTCTTGGCAAACCGGAATAGGGCTGACAAGCAAGGTTGCACGTTTTTCGAAAAGCGAGAAAAATTTGAAGGCATGAACACTTGGGTGCCCTTCTTGGATAGGGGCGCCCAATTTCACTAGAGTTAACCATTTTTTATGATTTTCAACTTTTTCTTGCTTTTCGTTCACTACTTCATGTTCGCCAACTTTGCGTTCACCGTTTCTCATGCATTAAATGACAGAAGTTGAAAATGGCAAAGGCATTGCCTGCTAGGCGCCTTGACTGGACAAGGGCACCTAGACTCCCCAATGTTAGAAATTTTTTCACAATTTTCAACTTTTTTGAATTTGCCTTCTCCATTCTTCATTCTACATGCATATGTTCGTCATTTGTCATGTTTGTGAAACACTTGAGATTTTGAATCTAACACTTGGCAGCTAACCTTTCTCCATTAATGACCTCAGAGCTCATGCTTTGTTTTTTGAAAAAGAAAAATTGACCCACCAAAGAAATACTGGCCTTTTGACGATTCTGACTAGACCAACCCGCTCAGGAAGTATTTTCAACCAATCAAAATCAATTAGGGCCTTGGAAACAAAGAGTCTATTTTTAAACACTTTCTAAAAATAGAAAATTTCTTTTTTTAGAAGTTTTGCTAGGATCCATTTGACAACAAACCCAGAAAACCCTAAATCAAGTCTAAAAATAGTAAAATTCTATTTTTAGAAATTTTTGACTTTTGACAACAATTTTTTCAAGACTCTAACCACTTTTACAAAATGCCTTAATGAAGCAAAATTTTTAATTTTGGGCATTACAAACCAAACAAAAGCCTATTATGAACAAAAGTGGGGTAGGGAAGGTGAAGAGGTTGGGATTAATAAAAAAAGCCATAGAGGTAATTGGAGTTTCCAGTCCTATCTATTACCTTTGTATCTATTTTATCCAAGGAACCTTTGGCCGTCTAGGGGATAAGATAGGATAGATATGGCCTTAGAAAGCTAAATTGGGTATAGATAGGTAGCTGTGGGGTTTGGTTCCTCTAGGCCCTACTATCTCTAGACGAAGCTTTTATGCTCACCAATATTGGTTTCTTCTTATCAATGCTTTGCATGCATAGAGTGTTACAACTCCTTGCCTATTTGCATTAGTCAATACATTTGTAGAGCATGGTTGGTTGAACAAAGAAGTGCCCTACCATGCATTTGTGAAACCAAAATTGCTTTTGGAATCGTACTCACACACACATCCAACCCCCTACTACCTATAGGTTCCAAATCTTTGTTGGCCATTGGATTGAGTGGTAAGGCTATCCTTAACAAAGATTGATTTGGCATTGATTGGGTAGGGGAATGGATTACTCATTCTTTCTTCCATTGATGATAGGTGCATGACAACTTTGAGCATCAGACATCAACAAATGCTCTAACTATAGGTGACACTAGTGAGATCTAGCCAAGTGGAGTTGTCATGGTGGTTGCTTTGGAAGATATGATCGAATCATTAGCTAAGTTGACTACTTCATCTACTACTGCATCATTAGAATAAACAATTGACAGGGCTAGGTCTCATTCTAGTTCATCATCTCAGTCTAGTTCATCAAGGTAAGCTACTAAAGCAATTGGGTCATTGGCTGGCTTTGGCTGTAGACACCATTAGGTGGAATTTGACTATTGCCAAGAGTTATTATTAAATATTGATTGATTAGTAACAATGTGTTAGTGAAGCACAAATAGGTAGATCGAATGAAGGTGCACAAGGGAAAGAAATAGTTGGACCAACCAAGGAGGGTGAGAGCGGCATTGGATGCATCATAATTGACATGTTGACTACAAAACTAAAACGAGAACTATAAATAGATTGAAACCTTCATTGGAAGCAATAGCTTTCACAAATCCCCATTATAGAGTAGGGCTTTCTCTTGCTTCTACTAGCCAAGCAGGCAAGGAACAAGAATCATAGATTGAATGCCCATTTAGGACTTTCTCTTCCTCTATAGATAGTAGGGTCATCCTCTCTATAGTCCATATAGAGGGGGTGTATAAATGCCCTTCTTGGCATCAAATACTTGAATACAAAGGGTAACATGTATAATAACCCGCCCTAAGTTTCAATGCAAAATTTTCAATTTTCACCAACTGAACTGCTCTGGCATTTCATCAAACGGTTTGTAGGTATACTGTTTAACTTTATACTCATATACAGTTTAAAATGGAATTCTTAAAAGAAACATTTAATTAATATGTCTTAGCATTGCATATCATGGATAACCAAAACAAATCCAGTTTGACGTTGGAAGAAATTACTCAACAACAGCAGTGTTCATTTCATTGCCAGTTTGTATAACACTTAAAACCCTGAAGATATACAGCTAAACGTAAATAAATATTTACAATTTCTGATATGAAATTCTGACCTGGAAAGTATGATGCACTGTTCATGCACAAACCAAAAAAACATGTCCCAAACTTCTTCCCTCTATTTAGCCACACATGTTATCGCCCAACCTCATACCAGGTGTATCTTGGCGTCCAAGGATGATGTAGAGAACTGCAGATTAAGCCCTCTAAGAAATTCGATCAAGTTCAGAAATAGACCCATGAACCAGCAACAAATAATATAATGATTCTTCAGAGATGCATACAGCTTGAATGATGTTTGAAATCAAATACATGCTCGTTCTTCTTTAAGAATAGATATGCCAAATCTATGAGTCTTTGCAGAAGTGTTCTCGTTGTATTTTCCAATGTGTATATTTCCAAGTTTCCAATGCCCAATTTCAAGCACAGGTTCGATTGCCAAAACACATGCCTCAATCACCAATGAAATGCTCGTGCACAGTGCATAAATGAATCACCTCAGTTATAGACCTTAGCGCCTTATCAAGAAATGTCCATATGCCAAGGTAAAGCAAGAACTCTCACACCCAAGGAATATTACAGCTATCTCAAACAGGTGCGACTTGAATTTAATAAGTGGCAACTATATGAGGAGTCATTCCAAAATTAAGTCGCCTCCTTCCATAGTCTGAGCATAGCATCTAATGATTTAATCTTAAGCTCCCATGATTTTTCCCCAACTTGCCTTACTGGTATCGCCCAAATTTGAAAATTAAATGATTATAATTAAATCAATCTATTGCCCATTCCTTTAATGTGGCAGCCCTTGCATATAGTTGGCTCACTAAAGAAACTGAATTTACTTCTAAACTTCAACGGCTAAAGAATGTATAGCGATATTGCTTCCCACTCCAAAAACCACGCCTCTATTAATTTAAACTCCAATATGAGTCGACTTCCTCAAATCCAGTAAACAATGTTAATTGCGATAGTCCTTCAATTCGCCCTAGCTGACTTTGACAACTTTATATCCCAAATAATGCCCATGTATCATACAAAATTTGTAGGGATAGAAATTTCCGTCTCCTCCATAAGTAATTCGACCCCTTTAATATGAAATATCACCTCACCTATTCTCAAAGCTTGGCGTTTCAACTTCAATGCCTTAAGTTTCCCGATTAATTTTTAGACTGGTGCGAACTCCTTTTTAAATGGATGCTATCAAACAAGACACATTAAATTAATTTCTTACTCCTTCGACTCTTTCAAGGTGATTCGCTACCATCCAAAACTGCTACGCCAACTAACATAAAAAGGTGAAAGCTTCAATATTTACCTTGATTCATATTTTTTAAACTTCCTACAATCGACTTGCCTTTTTCATATTGGACCATCTCAAAATTTAGATGATTGCCAATTAAAATCACAAGATAATATTACAGAACCTCTGATTGCTACAACTCTTCTATGCGCTTGTGTATAGCCCGAAGTATGATAGTTGGAAACTAGTTGGCTCCAAGAATGGTGTTACAACCTCCTATATCTATATACTCCTGTTAATTTTCCTTTTCCAGATTTACGATTACTCAATTGGCATACTCTTCATTATCGACAAAGGAGATGAAAGATTTCTGTTACAATGAAAATTCCAGAATTTTGACTTCTCAACATATACTGTAACTTCTGGTATATATAATTGTCGCTTTCAAATAATTTGGAAAGGTGTAGCTCTATTCAAGCAACCGACTTATAATCAAGGTGCCAATGTATAACAATTTACGGTTACCAAAATCAAACACAGCTTTGCAAAGATTAAGTATGAAAACCACTGCAATATATATATATATATGCCGATAGTCTTTCAAAGGGTTCCCATCCTCCAAAAGGCTGTGGTGAACTTTGTTCAACCAGCTAATACTTGTTCTCCCAAAATCAAAACTAGGATGCATGCAGCTATTCATATAGGTGGGGATTTTCAAGTTTGGACTGGCTAAGCATGCCGACAAGGAGAAAAATGTAAAAGGCATCAAGAATTTTCTGAAAATGGTAGTCAAACATTTAGGAGCTGACTTATGCACAAAATTACCATATATATAATTTTACCGAACACTTGGGAGCTTTGGTGTACTGAAATATCCCCCTTACTTTTTTTTGAATTTTTCAACACGAGTTTCACCCGTTAATGTTAGATGAAAGAAAGATATCCCAATTGAAGGCAAACCCTTCACTTTCTGATCACCAAGTTCCCAGTGTGGGCAAGGTGAGAGCATACGGTGGAAAGGGGATCGTGAACTGAAATACTAGAAATACAAGTGTTGACGGTTCAGTCGACCAACTAGGAAATGAAAGTACTTAGGTGGCAAGGCCTACCTCTTCCACTTTTCAGTGGGCTACAAGAAAGTAAAGTACTGAAAATAAATGCATAGGCGGCAAGCCAGCCTCTTCCACTTTTCAGCGGGTGTAAAAGGAAAGTACAATACTGAAATGAAATGTTTAGGTGGCGAGGTTAGCCTCTTCCACTTTTTAGCAGGTATAACAAAAAGAAAAGTACAGAAATAAAGAAGTCTGATC
Organism: Sequoiadendron giganteum; assembly: GCA_007115665.2. Taxonomy (NCBI): domain Eukaryota; kingdom Viridiplantae; phylum Streptophyta; class Pinopsida; order Cupressales; family Cupressaceae; genus Sequoiadendron; species Sequoiadendron giganteum. The sequence continues at coordinate 462,950,685 of CM021101.1, read as the reverse complement.
AGTACTATTGATTCAACATTACAATATGAAGCTTCAACTGCACTACAAAAAGATATGTGTATCAATGGATCACCAAAATGTTAGGGAACAATCTCCAAAGCAAATACAAGATATCAGATATGTAAAATATGGCAAAATAGAAGAAAATACCAGGTCTGAGACAAAGTTGCAGCGATCAGAAAATCAGACCAGCAAGCCCTGGAATAACCAAAACACTCATAACTTAGTCAAATCTCAACCCAATATATCTCAAACAGAAGGAAAAGGATGCCTAGAAGCTAGGCAACCAAGCACCAACTAATAAACACCTCCAAACAGCTCTGTTTTATTTTGCACGTTTCCCAGTGTGCTCCATGAAACGGCGTGACCTTCTTGAAATGGGTGACCTAGTCTTAAAAATCAGAAACTTAGCCAAAATTTGAGCAACTGTGTGCCTAGGCTAGAGGAATCCACAAAAACAATGCCCAGGATGATAGCAAAATCCCTCATAGAGTTATGAACCAAAACGTGCTTCAACCAAGCACAAACTAGCAACTCCAAAAATGATGAAAACACACCAAAATTATCAAATACTGAAAATAACAAGTTACCAAACCAAAATCAGAAGACGTCATATGAATCCATCTCCAAATGAGCTTTGTATGCAACCTCTGAATGAAGAAGCAATCTCAAACCAACTAGGTACTATCTCTCATGTACAAAACTTAATATAAGCTAGGAGTTATGCATTCCTCGAAGCAAGGGGTCTGAAATAATTTCAACAGCACTTCATTACAATAAGCAATGGATGATGAAATGAGAGAGCAAGGCCTTGTATTTATAACTTTCTCGACCCCAAAATTCAAACACCTTTTCCCTCCAAAAGGGATGCCCAAATGAGGATTAGATATTCGTTTCAATTTGCATTTTCACTCCACTTTTGACTCAGGCACCAACTTCACTTTGCAAGTAATAAACTTTATAAAATGCACTTATTTCCCAAATAGGACGACTTAAAGAAAAGCACAAGTTAAAACAACCTAAAGTCATCACCTCCAGGCATTGGGGTCCAAAAACAATATTAAATCATATTATGACTTAAGTTATTAAA
>CM021101.1:462820142-462949495 GCA_007115665.2 Sequoiadendron giganteum | reverse complement strand
TCCCCTTGCCCTCGGTATACTGATTCTTTTTTCTATTCCAGTTAACCAATCGTACAAATGGTTGTATGTTCAAATTTTAGCATAGTTGCATGGAGACGCATCTCTGACCCTTTGGACACGTCTCGGATACTGGGACACATTTCCTCGTACCAAAAACTCATTGGAGACGTCTCCTCAATTTTTCATTTAAAAAAAAAACCTACATTTCGGCAAGTTTCCATATGAAAAGAAAAAAAAACGAATCAACATTTCTAAGTTTCAATGTGTAATATCAAATATGTAGTATGAACTCTTTGACATTTGTGTGTTTAAACTTAAAATTTAATGTTAAAGTTTACCAATGTTCTTGTTTTGAAAGTTCAATGTCATGATATTTTTAGTTCTAATGTAGCAAATTTATAAATGATTAAATTTATATTTAAAAAAAAATGGCATCTCCAAGTACCCCCATCTCCTATTTTAAAAAATAGACATATTGGTACCGGTACCAGTCTCCCGTACCAGTCTCCTGGCAACTATGAATTTTAGTAATTTTAAGCTTAGACGTAATGTTTCTATACTGTTCTGAAATGATGGATTTATAATGTCACTACAGGTCTCTCCAGCAGAAGAAAGTATATTCCGAGAAATTAAAATGGTTTTGAGTGGTGGTAAGGATGAAGATATAGAGTCTGTTAAGTTCATAGCACCTTTTCCCTTGCTGACGAAAAATGCAGTTGAATCTCTGCGGTATAGGGCTCAGGTAAAGTGGTGTGAGGCTTTGAAGAGATATTTTAATTGCATTATTAATAAATACAAAAGAATATCACAGGCATGCTTTTGAATATAAGTTTTTCATCTTTAAGTTGTTGGAATGGTAGCCTAGTGTTGGTTGATGTAGACCTGCATGTTATATTCATGTTTAGTTATTTTTGTAGGATGTTGCTCATAGTGTGACCAAAGCAGCAGTGAGAGAGGCACGGGCTAATGAGCTTCGAAATGAAATATTAAATTCTGAGAGGTAAAGTCTTCAGCTAATTGGCATGTCTTGCTTGTTAATGTGCATATCTACTAAGTATTTTCCTTATTATCAGTTTGTTCATTTTGGCATATATTTCTGGCTGGTCAGGTTAAAGTCTCATTTTGAGGACAATCCCAAAGATTTGGGTAATGAAATATTATTCTTCGTATTGTTTCTCTGTTTTTGGATTTCTTTCTCATATTTGGAAGTCATTTTGGATATAGACCGCTTCCTGATTGGACACTTCATAGCTGTTGTCTGATCCTTTTATTTGAATGAACTTTCTGGGAATATCTTTCCTGGGATGCAGATCTATTAAAACATGACAAAGTACTGAGCAAGAAGCAACCTTCATCACACCTATGTGCTATACCAGATTATCTTGTAGATCCTACCACAGAAGCTGCTAGCAAAGCTGTTAAACTTGCCAGGGGAGCAATGGGACAAAGTAAACGTAGGAGTTCCGGTTGGCTTAACAAAAGAGGTGGCAGGAGTGCAGATCCTTTGAAGACCTTCTCAATCAATGTGAGTACTCATTAATTCTATCACTTCGATGTGAATTCTTCAAGTTTCTTTTTTAATTTTCTGTTCCTGAAAGCCAAAACTTGCTATTTTTTCTTTTATATTTTGCTTCTTCTTTTGATATATGCTTCCTTCTGCCCCAGTTGCTTTGAATATCTTTAGAGATTAATACTTTCTAAAATATGTTGGTACTGTTTATTCTTTTGATTAGTCGAAGAAAGGATCATGGAAGGGGAGGTCAAAGAAAAGGACGAAAGAAAAAGGGAATGACAGAGAAAGACCAAAGAAAAAGCACAAGTGGAGTAAATAGAAATTGTCAATCATTTGATTGTGTATGCGGCTCAACTCAGTAATTCTACAAAGCTATGTCAAGGATTGAAAATGGCTTTTTTAATTCATTTCTGTTTTTACCTTTATACTTTATAGGCAAATCACATTCCGTGTAAATTTTTGAGGTTCCCTAGTTTTGTTAGTCCGCATGAGGAACCAATTTTACAGGACTGAAAGTAGTGGACATTTTTTGTGGGATTCCCTGGTTTAGTGAATGCAGGTATAAAATTGGGATTGTATATTATCAGATTTTGTGGGATACAGATGTATACAAATTGGAGGTGCACTTTGAAATGGAAGCTCCGAAGTTACTTGTGTCTTCAAGTAATATGTACATTTATGCTTTTTAGTATTTTTGAGTTCCTTATGACTGTTGAGCATTTTACAGTAGTTAATAGCCCTCAGTTTACTACATGGATGCATCAGTTTTTGCTTGCAACTGCAGTCACGTTGAGCAAAGATTTTGTTTGCATTTCCTTTTCTAGATAGAGTTTCAGGAGTGTAAGATAAATATATTGTTTTCCAAAGATTTTGTAGAATGGTAAATTAAATATTGCAAAATATTTCACGAGTTTCCTCTGCATTTAATTGGAAGATTTCCTGCTTAAATGTGTAGTGTTTAATGTTACGTGCAAGTTCTGTGGTTTGAACTTTAACTGACAATATGTGTTAGTTTTATTTGTCCCAAAGAGCATTTAATCTTTTGCACGAGTAGACTTCAAATAGTATGTTGTAAAAGGAGTAATTAAATGTTAAATTTTTTACACTCTTAAAGATATAATTGGGGCTGAGAATGATTGCTGTTCCTTTTATGGTTATTAACTTGAAAATACCAGATTGTCTATTCCATACAAGCAACAATTTTCTTGCCAAGTTTACAAAGAGTGATTTTGTTGTGCGAGTAGCAACAGACTCAAAACATTTTTTTTTTTCTTGATCTCTTTATGAAAGGCAGCTATATAAGCTAGCTCAAACCTAATTCAACTTGTTAGATATCACAATAAATGTTGGCCGTTTATGATATGATTGCTGCGAGTTCTTACATCTTGGAGCTCTTATTTACTTAACCTAACCTATGTGTCCAAAGTTAAAAGAACATAGTTTTTTTTGGTGATTTTAGTAAGAGGTTTGATCAGTTTTAATGTTAGGTATCTCTATTAGTGTTGGCCGCTTATGATATGATTGCTGCGAGTGCTGACATCTTGGAGTTCTTATTTATTTATCCTAGCCTACATGTCCAAAGTCAAAAGAACATAGTTTTTATTGGTGATTCAGTCAGAGGTTTGATCAGTATCTTTTATCATGGAGTGTTATTCTCTTTACCTTGACAACAAAAGTTGACATACAAAATGGTTTTACCAACCTCTAGATAGGTTGGTTATTCTTTCAAATTTCATATATGTTTTGAATGTTGCTTTGTGTAGGATTTTGATAACAATTATAGTAATAATAGACCTATCCCTTCATTTTTTAGTTTGAAAAATTCACTTTTATTTATGAACTAATGGCTTTGAACTGTATATGATATAACCTAAAGAAATTGAAGCAATGGAATATGCATGGTTATAAGAGTTGAAATAGTTGTAATAGATTTTTCTTTTCTTACCTTGTTGCCAAGGTATCCCATTATCCTATGGCAACCACAAGATACTTTCAAATCTCAAGCATGTTGTCTTAAGTCATTGTGCATTCACACACAGAGGAAAATGCCAACCATCTACTTGCTAACAAGCAAATAATAATTTGGTCGACTTGAATCAATTTTGTAATTCATCTCATCGAAATCAAGTCTATCTAATGGGGAAGTATATGACATTGGAGAGTGAAGAACAATACATGCTAAATCTCGCCCACTCAAATTCTTATGCACTTTAGAATCCCCAAACTTAAAACATAAACCATTAAGTGTATCTGATGAACATGTTTATCGATTCTGGCTACAAGGTGATAAGCTGCCACTCTGATTTATGTTCCTGTTCAATGTTTGATGAATAAGGGATAGCCATTATTATTAACAATTCAACATTCATGGTTAAATACTAATTCTTGAAACACATATTTTGTGTGCTAAGTTGTCTGTAAATAAAAAGGAAATCATTGAATTTCTATCTAGTGTGTAAATATTTGCCCATAACTAGGCATAAGGCACTCACTTTTAGTTAATTGCACAACCTTGCCAACACTGCCTATAGGACAAAGTTAATACACCTCTTTTAGAGATTAAGTTGCATTGCAGTACCATGAAGTTTCATTATATGTTTGGTCTGTGATATCATATTGGCACAATTCTCCTTTTCTCACAGATCCTCATGTCTCCACAGATTTCAAATTGGCATAGAGAACATTCATTCCAGTTAGCACAATTCAAGAGATGCTATGTTTGTTTCTTGCAATTTACTTTTTATTTTCTTGTCTTTTACATGTTATTTGAAAAAAAAAGTACACCTTATTGTTAATAATTTTTTCTTAAATTTATTTGTTATTAAGTGATTATCGTCACATGTGCTTAATCAGAAATGTACATGTAGCTTACTCTTAGAAACTTATGCAAGAGCTTTGAGTGAGAAAGAGAGATTGTTAAATGTTATTCACACCATTCTTTGTGTTGCAAGAAAAGTAGAATAGGCACTTCTTTGAATTGAGCAATTTATATACCATTGAATTTTTTTATCAATATATGAGTTTTCTTTGTCCCTTTCAATGTATCGAAATGTTTCTTTTCTGATGTAAATATTTGTTCCTATAAGTTGATTATTTAATACTATATTTACATTTGCTACAATAGTTATGGTGTTTTTGACTCTAGAGTGCACTCTTTGTGGCTCTTAGAAGACCTTCTTCTGAATATTTTTTATTCTTTCAGTTTTAATTATTATTTACTGCTTTTTAGAAAAAAAAAACCTAAAGAGAACATAAAGTAAGAAACACAAGATCATAAGAAGATCAAGACTCTAAGTCAATATGAATTAAGCAGGTTTTCCACAATTTTTTTTACTATGCATTAAATTACCTATTCATATGTTATACAATTTGATTGAATATATTTTATACTACACTTCCTTTACTACTATATATTTTTCTATTGGCGTAACCCTTGCACCCCCCCTGGTGCAAGTGCTAGTTATAAAACTAATGAAACACCAATTTCATTTTCTAATCAGGTTTGAGGATGTGTAGAAGTTTCCATTGACACATGTAAGTAAGTAAAGCTCTAGTTACCCTAAAGGGTGTAAGGAGAATGCTAGTCTATGAAGGCAAATCAGTTGTAGTTGGAACCAAATTTCAAAAAATCAAGTATCAATTTTACTATAGAGGAAATTATCTATATGAAGTTAATTTTAGGGTAGTACATGGAAGTTTATAAGAATGCATTAAAGTATTTCACTACATAAGTAGTTTAAAATATATATAATATAGATGATGAAAGGAATGAGAGTTGAATGTCAGGAGGCTTTGTGAAAGAGTAGATGAAATGCTACAAATATGCTTAGATGAGATAAAATAGACATGTAGAAGACAATTCAAGGGCAACTTGAAAATGGGCTAGAACTAAAATCCCATCATCAACCTTGTGTAATCAACATTAATTAATTATTATTGGAATATGAAACTTGTTGAAATATTTTAAATAGGATATTGTCTTGTTTCTCTCCGTTTATTGTGATCAAATGGTGGTAAAGAACACAATTAGAGCAATGAAGGCATTGTTAGTATATCACCTTATGTAGGGAGAAGCATGAAGTAAATGAGGAACCACTAAGAGGTAACATGCAAAATAGGTCTAGTTAGAATATTTGTGATATCAATGAATAACATTTGATCCCATAGATTAGAGTGGTGATGGATGGCGATGAAGGTTATTGCAACAAAGACACTTCATAGCTTCTTAGTGTGCAATTGACTTGGCAATCTAGACATGAAAAATAGAATCAATGCATGTTTTAATGTAAGAGAATCTATGAACACAAGAAAACAAAAGCTTTTGGTGAATGAATTATACAAAACCCAATGTTTTTTCTTGTGGTAACATCAATTATAATGGAGGCCTCCCTAGAAATTTCCATAACATTAAACATATCAACTTTCCTTTAAAAAAAAATGTCAAACTAAATCTCTATAAACATATCAATAATTGAAACATCTCTATCAACAAGTCTAACAATTATAATGGAAAAACATTGTTTGTTTGAAAAGATGGTAATATAGATTGAGGGTCAACAAAAAATAATCTACCATTATATTGACATAACTTAATCTCAAACCCACAAGTATAATAACATATATGTTTGTGTTGCCCTCATGCTCGCCACAAGGGTGCAACTACCTAGTGGAAGGATGCTCTCAAGGACCATCTCATGGTTGGATCTCCCTCTTCAGATGGTTCCTTCAAGGAGGAGGACCCTTCTTTGGCTTATTCATCCAAGGAGACCGTGTCCTGCCAAGCTCCTCTTCCGGCTATCCCTTCCATGGAACCATTGATGCCTCAAACTGGTGTCGTTGTTCAGGCAGAGCCTGCCTGACCCTTATTGAATGCCTCTATTGGTCCTTTGATTGCTCCTAACTCCTCTTCTACGCTATTGGCTCCCTCGTTGTGTGGTGGCTCATTGCCCGTGGTGGCTATTGAGGATCTGCTCCTCTCGCCTCGCTTGGTGGACTTCGATTCCAAGTCTTCTTGGTCTGTTGTGCAGAGAATGGACTCCCCAAATCTATCGCTACTTCATGGCCTAGGGTTAAGGGAGTCAGATTAGTCCCCTTAGGTTTTGGGGTTGTCTAGTCCTCGTCTGTTGTTCGACAACTTTCTGTCAGTTGTTTCTGACCAATTCTAGTGACTTTTTTATTTATAATGTATACTATGTTTTAGACATTTACTTTGCAAACATATCTATCAATTTCAATCCCATTGATTTTTGCTAGGATTGCATAAATTAAATGAAGTTTAATAATGTACTGCACATATTAATGCTATTAAAAATTAATCATATATTTTCAAAATGCAAAATAAAATACAGATGAGAAAGTGTACATGCACAACCTCATAATAGGATAATAATATCAATGTAATTAGAGCACAAGTTTAGACCAACAAAAATCTAATTCAATTTTATGAAATGCAATGCAAAATAATTTATCTAATTATTTTCATTACAAATGCATATTCAAGTCTCTTGAGAACCTATTTTTGTGACAAATATTCATGATTTATATTAAATGCTAAGTGCAAAGGTCATACCAAAAAAATTGAATAGCTTTTCACAATTCGAACAATATAATTGTATTTGACATGAACTTTGCACATATATGTATGAAGGGAAATTCCATTGATTGTTTTCAAGATTGCACTAATTAAATAATCAAATTTAATAATATCTTGTACATATTGATGCTATCATAAATTAATCGCATATTCTCATAGCAAAAAATATAATACAAATGGACAAAGTGATACATTCACAACAAGGTCATAATAGCATAACATAATGAATGCAATTATAACACCAATTTAGATCAACAAAACACTAATTCAATTTTATGCAAAATAATTTATCTAAGTATCTGCATTATAAATGGATATTCAATTCTGTTCAAGACATTTTTGTGACAAATATCTACAATTTATATTAATTGTCCATTGCAAAGGTCATAATGAACAAATTGTTTATTATTTAAAAATTTGAACAATAGAATTGTTTAAAGCCAATTTAAATGTTTCATGGGTTTGAAATCTATGTAACATAAAGACTATGAATGAAATGTTATGTTTGTATTATTCATATGTAATTTGTGTAATTTTTGGATTTTTTTTAGGAGGTCTCAATATAAACAACAATCAATGATACCTTCTTGCCTATGCAATGTGCAAATTAAATTGTGATGGTAGGAAAATTGCATGACTTTATTGTAATATTTTTAGTAGGCACAATTTGCTTCAACATGTTTGTCAAGAAGCACTGACAGGTGGCATGTCTTGCAACAAATTTCATACCAAGACAAATGAGCATTATTTTCCTTAAGTGTGTTAATTAATTGAAAGTGAAATTTAGTCATCATGTATTCTATAGAATAGTTAGATAATATAATATGTTATGTCATATAATTATAAAGTCAGAGTAACAATTTTTTTTATTCTTGCTTGCATGTTGCATCTACCAAGAGTTTGCAAATGCTCTTTTGTGCATTCATCATTTAGCTCTTGCAAAAAGGTAGTGTGTTGTGTGTATGACATTTTTCCCTTTTGGGACACTTCTAACAACATTCTTAAAAAGTATGAGTGGTATATCCATTGTTGAAAAAATTCCTTGTAAATTTGCACACAACTTTGTGTTGTTGTTTGGGATAACAACTTGCAACTTGATAATTGTTATGCACAATAAATTTTGACAATTAGAGATGAGAATGAAAATAATATGTAAATGGTTAGAAATGCATAGTAGCCATTTCTTGGAGGTCGTCATATTTCACATGAACTTCAAATTGTTTTTTTGTTAGCATAGTAACTTGTACCTATTGTTCCAAATGACCCAACTACATAGTTGCACTCTGCCTCTACTAATAGAGATAGTGAAATGAGGAGTTAACCTATGTGTTTTGTAAATAACTAGCACACTTTCAATCACACTTCAAGCAGTTAAGATAAGGGAAAAATATATGTCACCTCTTTCATACCGTGTCTTGTTCTTGATTGAGAAGTTTTTGATCCGAATGTTGGATCCAACTGCCATACGTGGTAGGAATGTGTTTATTAAATTGTTGTTAATATTGAAAATTATTTGTATTTATCCATTGCAATCCACGAGGTCTAAATGTAAAATTTGTGCTTTGCTCTAGACATCAATGTTCTTGTTTGATACAGGGTCGTAGATAACAAGCACTTCCCCTTTAATTACATATCCACTTCGTTGATTGCAAAGCTCCAATATTGTATTGGCTTTTGGAGTTGTTGAGACTAGCCTAGAGAAATAAACTATGTAGTTAGTTATATGCAATAAAAAAGCAATGCATTTCTTTGTCTACTTTACAACAATTCAAGAGGATTGAGATGATGGTTAAACTACATTCATAGTTTATGTGTGTGTAAATGAACATATTTTCAAAGGCCACAAATATGTCAAATCATTATAGTTGTGGGTGCCATAGCCTTGTATAGTTACATTGGACAAAAAAGCAAAGTTATGTTACACTTTTGGTCAACTTATTAGTGCAAGTGAATTTAATATTTGTAACTAAAAAACAATTTTGGTCAAACATATGATCTAACTTGATTCATTGTAGTGAAGTTAGATATGGCCACAACTTTTCCAAATAAAAGTGTTCACTAAATGCATATGTAGCACCACTTTTATCAACAAAAAAATTATTATTAAAAAAACTTGATGTTTCAACAATTCCTACTCATGTAAATAACTTTTTTAAAATATAAAAATACCTTTTAATAAATCTATAAATGTAGTTTTCAAATATAGTTTTTAATAAATTATTTTTATATTTTATTTTTACTAAAATTAGGTTATTAGCATCAAAATATAAGGTTGATTATCTTATAAAAAAATTACTAAAATTTATTAAAAAATATAAAAAAATATTGTACACAAGAGAAAAGATTCTATGTCAATATGGCATTTTTTTTTTCTATTTTGGATAAATAGTGAAGATAAAAGGTGACATGAGAACAGTTGTGTTTTCAATACACACATTTTAATATTTATTTAAAAAAGTATATTTATCAAAAATGTTGAACAATAAATCCATGCACTAAATTTTTAGTTTATAAGTAGCATTTACAGGGTGTTGTACCCTTTACACGGGAAGCCCTCAAGACCAAAAAGAAGTTAGTTCAAACCAATATGAATTAGGAAAAGAAGCTTAGATCAAAAGGGTATCAATCTCTTTACAAATCCACAATGACCTGACCAAATAAGTCAAATAGGTCACACATAGAAACAACTGGCACATAGCTGTCGAACAACAAACGAGGACTAGACAACCCCCGAACTAAGGGGAATAATCTGACTCCCTTAATCCTAAGCCGTGAAATAATGTTAAATAATGCAATGTTAATTTTACAAAAGAAAAATTATATTTAAATAATTTTTAATTTTATTAAAAAATACAAACATAAAATACAATAAAAAATATTTTATAATTTACATCATTTTAAAATTCAAAATATATATACAACTTAAAATTGAATCAATGTTGATTCATTCCTTTATAAAAGTGTCACACAAAATGATATTTCAATATTAGCATGAATTTATAATGAACTATCCCAAACGAGATTTAATTTTTGGGACTCTTATTGATAGATTGTGGAGTTTTTTTTGGTAAGAAGTATTCAAACAGAGGTTGAATTATGAAGTATTGGTGAATTACAATTTGAATACCCAGGTCCGTAGTTCGTTGTTCCTCAAGTTTCATCACCGCCGACAACCACAATACCAAAATAAAACCACGATTTATGTGTCCTGTTGTGAAATACAATTGACGTATTTTGGCCATCTCTTGAGTATCTCACTATTTGTTCAGCTCAGAAATAGACAAAGAAAGTGAACCAATTTAATAGTACAACACAAGTATTTCAAAATAATACCTTTCTTTTGTTTGACTTTTTTTTTTTTGTATTCACTTTGTCAAAGGATATGCTTTTTGATTTGGTGCTTCCCAGTTGCTTATAGCAAAAAACAAATTGTAAATCATGGAGTTAATCAAAATATAGTTTAAGTTTCAATTTACTTGAAATAATTGACATGCTCTACCATTTTCTTATGCATTCTTTTGACATAGCAACATCCTGATCACTGATTTGCATGTCTTCAAGGCATCTGCAAAACAAGAAGATTGAAATTTATGTCACAAAACAAAATTGTGTTGTTTTATTTCATTGTTTTTTTCGTATTCAATGTGTCAAACAATGTGTTTTTTGATTTCATGGTCTATATGTATATGTAAATGATAGTTGTTAAAAGATAAGAATATGTCAAACCACTGTTGTTATCAATGCCACAACCTATGTATAGTTACATTGTTAAATAAATATAACTCATTGACATAAAGTTCCGATTCAACATTTGACAAAAAAAAGAAAGAGGAATCCACTAACAAAAATAAGTATCCAACTAGCTCAAGTGATCTTTTAATACTCTAGCATGAATTTAAAGAACTATGTCAAACTAGGTAACTAGCAAAGACCAAAAATTGTGTTATAATGTAATAAATTTTATCAATAAGCATGAACATGTCATTAGTTTTGCAAAGTGATACTATATATTCACCTATATGTTATAGCACACGTGCAAAATTTTGATGAATAGACAAAGCAATCAAACCAATTTAATCGTAAAGAAGAAGTATTTGAAATTAATATCTGTATTTTGTTTGATTGTTTTTGTATTGATTTTTTCAAAAGATGTGTTTTTTTATTTGCTTCTTTCCAATTGCTTATAACAAATCAAAACAGAACTGCAAATCACAAAGTTTATCAAAATATGGTGTAAGTTCAATTTACTTGGCATAGTTGACATGTTCTACCATTTTCTTATACATTCTTCTAATGCAACAACATCTTGATCAATGATTTGCATGTCTTTGAGAGAATTACAAAACAAGAAGATTCAAATTTGTCACAAAACAGTTTTTTTTGTTTTGTTTCACTATTTTTTTTCGTATTCATTGTGTCAAAGAATTTTTTTTCTAATTCCATGGTTTTTAGTTAGATATAACTAAAAAAAATTGCAAGCTCTAGCATTAGCCAAAATATAATGTAAGTTTCAAGTTACTTAACATTATTGACATGTCTTACTATTTTGTTATGCATTGTTGCAGAGTACCAAGATATTACGCATTGCTTGGCATTTGTCTGAGGCTTCTACAAAATAAGAAGATCCAAATTTATGAGAAAATAATCTTGTTAGTTTATGAAACTATGTTGTTTCTATTATCTAGATATTTTTCTCTTTTTTATTTCATGCTCTCCTTTTGTAGACATCAAACCAGATGGCATGTCTTGATTGATATTTTTGTTCTTAACTAACCTGCAAAATAGTATTTGTATTAGTTTTTGTTGTGTGAATTTCAGTCATAAATATAACATAAATAATGAATTGTACTAGTATCATCTAATTAACCAATGGCATTAGTAAACAATTATATTGTTTCATGATAATATCTCACACACCCTTATCTCTTCTAAAATGCATGACATGGCTAGAAAATGTTGCCAATATGATTTAAAAGAATGCATGATCACTCTAGTATGATTATGATATTTGAATTTTAGATGTATAAGAATTATTGTTTGTCCACATATGATTAATAATTCTATTTGAAAAATATTCTATTTTTTCAACTAACAAGTGCAATTTGTATATTTACATGCGCTCTCTAAACATTTATATATTTTTCGAGTCTCTAGACATGTCAATATTGAAGTCACTTGCAATATAGATGAAGCTTTTACTAGAAGCAATTGTCATCGCTTCACCAATAATTGTTATGATATTTATTAACTATCACTGGTGGTCTCACATAAATATTACAAATGAAATTATTTGTCCACTAATTATGAATGAGAGCAATATTGCTTCAACATTTTTAACCATTAATGGTGTTGCATTTGAGACTTGTATGTGTTTCTTGATGCAAATCATTATTCCATGAATATGGTATGTTGCAAAGCAATCGTAATATGGTAATGCATTGTTTTTTAACTCTGTTTTCAAATGAGTTTCCTATAGACAAATAATGCCTAATGACATTAAGCCTTTGTCAAATACAATGTCTTGTTTATGTAGTTGAAAATGATGAGTGTTTAATGTGGATATGGTAATACATAATGTGTGGTTTTCACGATGTATATCATTTTCAAAACTCCAATTAGCAATTGTTTGAAGCTGCACCATTTTCTCTATAATTGTTTGTTTTATCCTAAAGTTTTTTTGTTGTTAGTGTTAGTGTTTTATAGCTATGGGAGGTATTTCCTCAAGCTAAATTAATCATAGGCAAGTCAGCCTATCACTTGTTAAATAAAATATTATGTTCAACTAGAAGGTCGGCTCTAAAGAAGAGCACCTAGTTTGGTAAATAAAGGAGAAGGTGTCTCCTCATTTGATCATCAATTTTATTTCATTCCAATTCAAATTCTTCAACAGCAGGTTCGCCCTTCAAGAGTAGTAGATTCGACTCAAGAAGAAGAATTGTATATTTTGTGTATTCAAAGAAATTGCACTACATACAAGTGTAGATCCATTGTATTGTATTCAGCCTTTTTAGGGCTTGATTTTGAGTGTTATTCCTGCACTTATTATTCTAATTTATGAGAGAATATCTTGCTAGGTTTTTCTCCCTCGAGTAGGAGGGTTTTCCCAGGGTAAATTACTGTTTTCATTGTTGTGTTTTCTACTTATTTCATTTTTTATCCTAAATCTAACATGGTATCAGAGCGGGTTTAGAAAAGATATGATCAGATTTGGCTAAGCAACATAAATCAACTCATTATTTAGGGTATTCAATTGAATCTAGTGACTGCATTCAATCCTAAAATTGAAGGATTAAATATTGCAAGATGCAGGATTGCCATCATTTGGATCACCATTGGTGATTGAAGGCTTGATTGGTGTTGGAGTGAAATTATTTGGGCATATTTTGTACTCGTATCAAAATAATAAAAATCTATGAATAGAGACAAAGAACAGAGCCACCAAAAAAAGGAGTTGTCGGGACCTTCTTGCTTGACTGTTGGGTCACCTGATAAGCTTCAAACAGTTTGGGAGGATTAAAGTGAAACAAAATACAAGATTGTCAGGAGCTAAAGACAAAATTGCTAGAGACAAAATCCAGCCATCAAGTTGCACCAAGGAGGAATTGTATTGTGCAGAGGATATCCGCATAGCTTGTAATTATCGTCTTTATCCAAAAAAACAAACTGGAAGGGAGTATCTGTCGCATATGTTTATGATCGAATTTCATTTTAAGTTGTCATATTCCAACAATATTATTTGAAAGGTATTGGGTGTTGCTTATATTTTTGCTGAGGACGTCATCCATTCTACTGCACCGCTCCTCAGCTAGCAAAGGAATCACATTTTGTAGAAGTGATAGTTGGGCGCATGAGACAAATAAATATCGATCTTTTTGAAGCCGTCATTTTATAAGAAGACAAGTACGTGGGTTTAAGAATAAAGAATAGTAGTCACGACTTAGTCAAAGACAAGGCACAATAAAAGAAACGCCTTTTCAAGAAGTAAATCCTAGTCGAATTTAATCGCACCACCTCTTGTAATTCTGGATGCAGCTATCTGTTGGCACTCAGTCGACTTGGAGGAAGACGTCTAAATTAGAGGGCAACATCAAAAATTTAGTGGGATTTCTTACCTTTGGAAGTCATCGATCCATTGGGCAGCAGCTTGAAGACACGAAATTCTTCGTCTCATTCGCCAGCGACCTTTCCACGAGATCCCTGTTTGCTCACACAGATACATCTGAAGGGGATTTTGAAATCACCAAGACATTCGCATAATCTTGGGCACCTAGTGAAATAGTTGGAATCACATCTCCAGCTTCTCATTGACGCGCGACTACTTGTTCCAAGTGTTCCTAAGTTTGCCTGAATAATAAGTTGATAATATTGGAAGGAACCTGATGCTTTCAAAGAAACCAATCTATTTGCCTCAGAAGTTTTCTAGAGTTGATTGGCATCTAAAATTGGAAACCCAACGAGGTGTTGTTTTGGCAACTAAACTCAAGAACAACAGAAATAAGCTTGCAAATGGACCACTCAAGCCCTTCTTGGAAGTGTCAAATGATGTTGTTGGAAGCATTCAAACTGTTGCCTCCTTCTGTGTAGAGGACAAGGTTATCAATTTGTATAATGAAAAATGTGCTACTCCCATGGAGTAAAGTAGGGAATTATAGCAGGATATGGTTGTTGGAGGAGAAAAATGGATGCAACTGAATCAACAAAGATAAGTTCTATTATGTATCATTCTTTTAATTTTTCTATCTAATGATATTTGCTAAGATGACTACAAGTTTCATTTGTATCGAGGTAGTTTGATTTTATGAACTATCACTAATCTCTTTAAAATGCAGGATGGATCAAGGAGAAAAAGGGTGATGGATTAATTATTAGAGATTGCATAAGGAATTCAAAGGGAGGAAGAGCTTGAGGCATCCTGTGAGGAAGTCATGTCAGCTGAAGAAATGAACAAACATGGAGACAACTTGCAGCCATGTGACTGAGTTGGTGGCACATAACTCTCATGATTCTTCACTGGAGATATCTCTCGAGGGCACAAGGTTGGGTCAACCTTGGATGGAGATTTTGCATCAACAAAGAAGATTGAGAAGGATGAAGACACTTAACAACAGTATGACAAAAATCCTATCCTTTTGATTTGGAACAATTGTCTATGGTTCTTGCTTGGTCAACTATTGGCATCCCTAGAAAGAATTATGGAAAATAGTGAGGTTCCTATCAAGATCATTGGAAAAGACATGCTAATGGCTATTGGATTGAGAGTTGTGAAAGCAAAATAGTTTTTGATTCTTTGCAAGTTGGGTAAAATAATGACATGCCTTGGAAGAGGACTAAGGTTCTGAGATCCGTCAATGGAGGGGTGTTCACTTCCAGAGGATTTTTGTAATCTTTGTATTGAGGCAGGGATCAAGAGGGGGTTCTATGTTCAAAAAAATGGAGTCTTATGTCTCGATGAACTAGAGTGATTCACTGAGAAGAAGTGAAGGTGTTATCTAATTGGGTTGTAGTGTTGCAAGGCCAAGTGCTAAGTCTTTGGAAGGCCTCTTTAGTGTTAGAGAACAAAATTGCACAAGGCAGTCAACCTTATTCAAAATAGGGTGATTTGGGATGAGGTTGAGGAAGACAATCTTGGACTCTTGCAAGTCAATAGTGTTAGAGGTGTGTGTTGGAAACCATTCCTCTAAGGCAAGCATTGTAGGTAATCTTGGATGAGGAGGTTAGGAGATTGATGCAGATACTTGGAGCTCCAAAGGGAGTCACGACATCATTAAGATTTATTGTAATGTATATTTCTCTAAGATGGAGAAATATAAGGTGAAAACTCTTGTAGTGTATATTTCTCTGAGATGAAGAAATATGAGGTGAAAGTCCTTATAGTGTATATTTCTCTGAGATGGAGAAATATGAGGTGAAAGCCCTTGTAATGTATATTTCTCTGAGATAGAGAACTATGAGGTGAAAGCCCTTGTAGTGTATAATTTCTTTGAGAAGGAGAAATATGAGGTGAAAGCCCTTATAGTATATATTTCTTTGAGACAGAGAAATATGAGGTGAAAGCCCTTATAGTGTATATTTTTCTAAGACAGAGAAATATGAGGTGAAAGCCCTTGTAGTGTATATTTCTCTGAGACTGAAAAATATGAGGTGCGAGCCCTTGTACATCTATGAGACTGAGATGTGTTTTTTCCACAAATGGGTGTATCCATTGTGGACGTCATGTTGAGAGACTCCACGACGAGCCTTTTTACATCTCTGAGACTGAGATGTGTTTTTTCACAAATGGGTGTAGTCATTGTGGATGTCATGTTGAGAGACTCCATGATGAGCCCTTGTACATCTTTGAGATTGAGATGTTCTTTTCACGAATGGGTGTAGCCATTATGGACGTCATGTTGAGAGACTTCATGACAAGGATATTTGAGAATACCTCCCTAGCTAAGAGGGAGTGTTAGTGTTTTATAGCTGCGGGAGGTATTTCCTTAAGCTAAATTAATCATAGGCAGGTCAGCCTATCACTTGTTAAATAAAATATTATATTCAACTAGAAGGTCGGCTCTAGAGAAGAGCACCTAGTTTGTTATATAAAGGAGAAGGTGTCTCCTCATTTGATCATCAATTTCATTCCATTCCAATTCAAATTCTTCAGCAGTAGGTTTTCCCTTCAAGATAAGCAAATTCGACTCAATAAGAAGAGTTAGATATTTTGTGTATTCAAAGAAATTGCACTACATACAAGTGCAGATCCATTGCATTGTATTCGACCTTTCTAGGGCCTAATTTTGAGTCCTATTTCTGTATTTATTATTTTGATTTATGAGAGAATATCTTACTGGGTTTTTCTCCCTCAAGTAGGAGGGTTTTCCCAGAGTAAATTACTGTGTTCATTGTTGTGTTTTCTGCTTATTACATTTTTGATCCTAAATCTAACAGTTAGAGGGTTTAACAAAAATAATGTTTCAATGCTTGATGTACAAGATAGAGTTATGCGTGTTAACCCATGTTGGTGGAAACCTAAAGGATCAAATGCAAGGCCATGCATTGTAAGCCCCTGTGCTCTATGTATCATTCAAACATATACTAATTGCACCAAAAATTGTTTTCTAATAGTACTCCTTTTTAACTACTCATTTTTTCATGGGATTTGCAATTCGAAGAATTGGTGCCCAACCCTTATCAATATACATTTGGTTCACATGTCTTAGCTTTCCACTTTTATATTTTCCAATAGAACAGTGATTGAACTCAATCCAAATAATGTCTATGTCACCATTTTGTGTATAGGCTTCAATTTTTTTGTTTGATCCATTGACAAGATTGGATCCTATGTGTCATACTTACCACGATAGTCATTGACCAATATGTTTGTTTTTAACATTAATTGATTTTTAAGGTTTCCATAATGTTTGTACGATTTTGTTACATAATAAAATTATCATGTTCATCATATGCATTAGTTCAGATAGAGAATATTGATAGACACACAGGACAACTGAGACGGGGAGGGTGAATCAGTTGTATAATTATAAAACATCAAAAACCCTCATTAACATTCATATCTACATTAGCCCTTAAACCCTTATCCACCAGTAAACCCTTAACATGCATAACAGAATGTAAACATGTAAAACAGTAATGCAAACACATCCGAACACATAAGAACACTAGATTTATTTGAAAAACCCAAGAAGGGAAAATTCATGGTGAGGATTAGCTCACTAGTATATGAATTATATTGAATACAATAAGGCTCACTACCCAAAAAGATAAAGAAAGGATCATTGTCAGTGGCTCACTACCAAAGGACTCACTATCCAAAAGAAAGAAGAATAGAAGGGGTGGATCACTACCAATTTGATCTACTAATAATACACCTCTCATATGTCGAAGGTACAATTCCACTTAAGCACAAAGAACTCATCAAACAGACTGAAATGTAGACACCTTTTGCTCACTACATTAGGAATTCATAGGCATTAAGTCTTAGACTCAAATCATCACACTTGATCACTATTGCATCTTTCACATCACACACTTGTTGATGGTTAAAATGACACAAACAACATTAAAACAAAATATTTCTATTATATTTCTCCTGAAAAAGAAAGACAACATGTAGTGGCCTAACTCTCAAGGTCCTGGTAGTTGGTTCTCAACTGTCTGGTGTCACTCAATTGGTTCATGCAACTGTAATGTTTAAGGGGCCTGTGCTGGTAACAAAAAGATTCAAGAAATGACTCATTTGTTTATCGAACTGTTTCTGTAAATCAATGGGTTTTAAACAAAAAAAAAAGATAGATCAAAGGGGTAAACCAGTAAGTATGAATCAAACTTATCTAGCATCCAGACATATACCTTCAACAATGAATGTTTCCTAACATATCATAAAACCAAAGCATGACACAATCTACAGCATAAACTATACCATTGCATGCATCTAAGGTGCTTAATTCAATACCACTTTTCACTTATCACAACTATCTCCAAGATTTCAAAACACACATCCATTCATTGCTAAGGTCATAGATCAACAGACTTTTAATAACTTTAACTCAATGATAATCTAATAAGATAATCCTTAAATCTGATTCCTTCAAATGACTTTCATCACTCAAGAAACTCTTATGTTCAGCACAATCACTGCATACAGATAGATTATAACTTATCAGCCTTATCACACAAACAATTTAATTCTAACACCATATTTTGGGAAAACCTGTAATTTTTATTAACTGTAAAGCATCTAGTAACAATGTATCTCAGTGATCACTACAAAATTCTATCTCCTAGCATTAGGTAAGCCAACTCTATTCTCAATTAGCCGACCTTTACAATATGATACCCATGGGGTATTTATAGATATACAAAAACTTGAACTCCACTTCTATTTTAGGTCATCCACCTTTTTAGGAACCAAAATTCTCTTGGAAACTCAAATCAATTTGATCTCAAGTCTTTACATTTATACAACCAGTTTAACTAGAAGATAGGAGAGAAAAAGAAGTCATGCGCTCCCAAGACTGCTAGTGCTGCATGCAACATGCAAAGAAGAGGAAAATTATGCATGCAAGGATTCATGCATGTAAAGCTGGATCTGCCATGAACTCATTGTAGCTGGTGAAGACTTGCTGTAATGTATCTATTTCTGGCCCATCAACCTAGCTATCTTCAAATTTGATTCGATCCAATTCTGTTGCAGCAAACTCCCTCATACCCTTTATTTTTGTTAACTCTCTTCCAGCAGCTTTTATTTCCTCTTTAACATCCATTAACCAATCCAACATCAAATCTCCGCTATCATCTTCTTTTTGCATGAGTCCTTTGAATCTTTCATCCCATTTCTCTTTTATTTGACTCAAAGGCATGCCTTCTTTTGTAAATGCATTTACATCTACAATAATGGCAATGACCACTTCCAACTCTTCCAATTGCTCAGTCAAATTATTAACAGCCTCTTGGATCTCATCCTTATGTTTACACAAGAATTTAGTTCTAAAATGGAGTACACGAGAAGTTTTCTCCACAAAATCCTTGCTGTCCTCCTCAAGTATTGATTGTTCCAGAAGAGTTGTCAAAGGCAATGCATTAACCTTTTCTAATTTCTGGTTGTATTCTTTATACTCTTCTTCTTGTTTCTCCGATGCCTCAATGTATTGATGCATCTCTTTTATTAACCCTTTTGTGTCCTTGTAGGCTTCAAAACCTTCAACCAAAACTTCACCCACTTCTCGGTTTAACTTGTCTACCCATCGGTCTACCATGCCTTTTACCTGCACCAAATCATCTACCTCATTTTTGCTTAACAAAATAGGAGTCTCAATGGCTGCTGCCTGTTGTGATCTTGGAGAGGAGACACTCTTCAAGAATGAATGTAGTTGATCCAATTGAGCTTTAAGCTCATCCTTCTTTTGCTTATCCTTGATCATTCTTGACTTGGTTGTTGAAGCCACCACATCAATCAAGTTCATCTGCTGATTCCTAGTGGGCCTTCCCAAGTTAACAATACTCAACTGATAATTTGTTAGTTGCATGTCCCCTACCTCCTTTTTTGTCATTGGCATGGCACATTCACCAACAATTTCTCCTTTGTCTGTGAGTCGGGTAGAATGTAGAATCTTAGCCTTCTTTTTAGGCCTCTCCTGCTCAATTCCTTTCATCATATCCTCTCAATTGAGAGGTTGTGAAGGTGTTACTGCCCTCTTCTGCAGGTCCAGTTTTAGCCATGGTATGAAGAGCTCCTTCTTGAATTTCCTTACTCTTCTTCCTTGCAAGCAAGACTTGTTCGGATGATTCACCTAATGTGGGTGTCGAAACAACAGATCCTATTGGAACATCCCCTTCTTGCGTTTCCTCTTCATCCTCTGCTACCTCAAGTTCTATTTCTTCGATGTCTGGAGGAAGGAATTCTAATGGCTCTTTGGGAAGTGTCTTTCTTTTGATCCTCCTATATCCCTTACCCTTTTTAGGGGTTGGTTCTTGAGGAGTTTGGGTTCTTAGCACTAACCATTGCACACTTCTATCCAACACTGTCCTTCCAATCCACTTAATATCAATGGTTTCTTCAGCATCCCATTCAATTGGATCCAGGTTCTTGGTGCCAATGTTCAAAGCTTCATAAGATGGATCCAACACAATTCCATCATCCACCAATGTGTCAGGAATGTTCTCTTTAACACCAAGTTCTGACATGAGTGAGATAGATAATCTTTCATAATTCTTCTTTCTTAGATCATACTCATCATGTCGATCACTCCAAAAATCTTCTAACAAATTGAAATGTCTGGTAAACACCGAAGGCAACAAAGCATACATCTTACCCTTCGGATCAAAATACTTACGAGCTGTGTATAAACCCAATTTCAACTATATCAATTCATTACAAACCACCTTTGCTCCTACCAGATGTTGACAGTTATACTCTCCCAACTTCATGGGAAACTTATGACATCTAGTTTTATGTTTGATTCCAAACCAAGCATTAACTCCAAGAGCCTGATATACAAACTCCATTAGCACTATCCTGTTGTTGCAGCACCTTGGAAGCAAATGTGGGTGGCCTTCAAAACCAACCAACCTGAAGTATGTAAATTTGGGGTATTGAATGTACCAACATCCCCATTTAGCAATGAATTCCATGGATTCTTGACTCAACTGGTATCCTGCATCTCCATTCAATTGATTGATGATCACATATAAAAATGCATCATTGACTCTTTTGAAATGAGTCTCAGCAACTTGAAGAGACAATTGGTCATAGTGCTCCCATACCTTCTTTTGTCCATCCAAGGCTCCCATTATGCCCACTCTGTTCAAACCTGGGAAAACACCCAATCTTGCTACTGCATACACCACATAAGAAGTCATAAAGAAACACTTAGTGTTTCTGATGTTAGTCAGTTGATCATGGATAGCATTTGACAAAATCATTGGCCAATCAAACTGATGATCACCATGTAAGATTATTTGGATGAAAGGAAACATCCATTCCTTGAAGTGGAACGTATCCCTCTTCCCAAACACCCTGGCCAGCATAAGTATTAAATCCGATACTTCCTTCTTGAAATCTTCCCTCTTAGGTCGGTGTGCAAGCTTGGATAGAGATTTCTTTTCTATCTTCAACCACTTTTTGTTTAAATGAGACCTATTGGAGTCCTTATACTTACTATATTTCTCCAAGGCCTCTGCCTCATCCAACTGCACCAAGCTCTTAGGATCCGGGACATTAAATATACTTTGAAACATCTGAGGAGTAAGATCAATTATCACCCTATCTTGTGAATCCATGCATAGTCTTGTAGCAGGATTGTAGGCACTAGCTGCTATTAAAATCAACTCTGGGCACTGGACTGATAAAGGGAACACAGTAATATGTGCCAAGCCGGAATCAACAATCCTTTGCATCCTTCCTGTTAGATTTTCTCGTTCTGCAAAGGTTTCTCCATGTAACTCCTCAAAGTTGTACTGGCCCAAGTTCGTATCAGTGATGTCTGACCAATCTGATTCCACCTTGCTCACCTTCACAACCGAACTCCTGTGATTATACCTCAAGGTATAAGGGAGTTGTTTTGGCTTTGACTTCTTTGGTTTTGGTGTTGCCTTTGATTTTCCTACAGGCTGGTTCCTTCGAGCAGCTTCCCCTGATGTTCCTGACATCTTTCAACTTTCTTGTAAGCCAAACCTCTAATTAGATCTTTAAATATCATCACCAAAACATGCTCTAAAAACCATACCTTTCATATATGCACTGGAGGCGGAACCAGGCAGAAACACAACCTAAAATAGTCTCTTTTACAATACTGCCAGACTCGGAGCCAAAACCAATATAGATATTTCACAAATAATGAACGGGCTCTGAATCGGAACCGAGAAGGTGATCAGAACCGGGATCAAAATGAAAAAGGGATTTGGTTTTCTTCAGATTTTTTATATTTTCATATTCTATCTCCATTCCGCCTCCGCCTCCGACTAGGTCATCGTTATTTCAACAAAAGACTTCTTATTAGACGCAGAGCCAGAAACGGGATAGAAATAGAATCGATAACTTTGCAAAATAGAATTCCCAAGTTCAAGATCAATTCCGATCCCGCCTCCGCCTAGATTGACCATGACATCATCAAAGATTTTATCGATTTAACACACAACTCCATGACTAAAACCAAGGTCGTATTAAATGAAAAGAGGCTTTAAAAACACTATACTCATATGACCATGGGGAACGACTGAATTTTAGGGCATCATATTTTAATCATTTAAATGTGATCACTAAAACACATGAAACCCTAATCTAACAAAAACAATAAAAACTAGGGCACGGATTTTAAACCTTGCCATTTACCAGAACACAAAACGTGACAAAACCCTAAGTAAAATGAGATTCAATTAACCCTAACTCACTGTAAATCATTAATCTACCTCACTGTAAATCCCTAATCCAACTAACACCATTTAAAACCTAAATTTAATCTAACTCACTACAAATCAAAGTAGCACAACGCGATCACGACTAAAACGTGAAAGCGACCGTGCCCTAAAACAAAAAGAACCAAAAACAAAAGTAAAAGAAACAAAGAATAAATAGAAAAACAAATAAAGCAAAAACCTACTCAAACAAGCATACCAAGAACCACCGATTTTTGTTTTAAAAATGAAATGATTCAAAGCATGAGCAAACACAAAAAACGCAACAGTAAATAAATGAAGAACAACAATGATAAGAAACCCTACCTTGAACGCAACATAACCCTGCTAACCTTCTGAACTAATCCACAAGCAATAATCTTCTCCTCGTTCAATCGATTTGCTCAAACGAACTCCGTCGTTGCTCTTCCTTGCTCCTTAATCTCTTAACAATGATAATAATGATTCGTTTAATCCTTAATGAAGGTAAAAATGAGGATTTCTACCTACACAAGCAGCTGTCATTAATGCATTGAAACACAGTTAAGGCGGAGTCAGAACTGAAAGAGAACGAACACTTCACAATAGTGCGACTTCAGTCAAAAAGTCAATGATCCAAAAAACGGCGGGGGCGGAACTAAAATGGAAACTGATTCAAAAATTTTAAGAAATTCCCAAACTTCATTCCAATTCCGATTCCGGGTCCGCCAACTAAACACAAAACAAAACCAAACACAAAAAGTAAAACAAAAGACTGACATAATAAAACTAAACAAAAGGACTTAGACCAAAACCAAAAGTTGAAATAGCGGAGGCGGGGGCGGAATCGATTAAGATTTTGCAACTTTCGATAAAAGACCAACTTAACACCCACTCCGGCTCCGGGTCCGCTGAAGACAAAACAAAAAGCCAAAAGAAAGACTGTTAGGATGGGAAGAGAACCAAGTTTCAAAAACTCTTTCAAAACTCGATTCAGTTCTGGTTTCGGTTCCAACAAAGAAACCAAAGAAAAACAAAGTATTGGCAAAACAAGACTCCAAACTTTGTTTCAAAAAAAACTAAGAATAAAGAAACAAAAAAGGGGACCCATTTTGGCCAAGGCAAAAGGTGGGGTGGTTATGCAAGGCATAACAACACTCTCTACTCTTTTTCCACACAACAATTCACCTTACATTTATACCCTTCACGGTCCCTAAAACAATCTCAATTAGGTCATCCTTAAGGAAATGTATACACCTCAACCGTGCAACACCAAATAGGTTGGCACCAAACACTTCCATAGTATAAAGAAATGAATCCAAACCATGCCACTACTTAATTGGGACCTAAATCTACACCAACATTCTTCTTAACACTTCCTCAATCAATAATTATCCTCCATAATTAGTGCTAGCATGCTAGGTCAACCAAACCTACACTAACACTAACAAGCAACACCAAACACACCTCTCAAGGTCTGGAAACATCTCATGAATCAAACAAAAACACTCCACAATATCCATACAACATCTCAAAATACTCCAATGCCATCATAATATTCTTCACAACTACTACAACCACTTGAAACCCAAGAACACCTACATTTTGTGCAACTAGGCATACTGACACAGACATCCAACACACCAGACAACTTTGTAGAACAACTCAGATCCTGAAACTTCAAGGGAAGGTAGATACAGTCAATATAAGCATGTTCCCAAATCTATGACACTAGAACCTTCAATGAGGAGAAATGTGGAGCAATCTAATTTCTCCCAAACACCATGTTTTACCAAATGCAAACACATCTTCTATTGTAGAACAATGCAAAACCTAGAAATCTAGATATAACACCTTTGAACACCTTTGATCATCACGTCCAAATCACATGGGCATATCTTCAACCATGAATAAATGCGAAGCAAAACACTTAACCCCATTTTGTCAAACTGAACTCTCGTTTAATCAATTTTTCTCAAAAGTACTTGGAAACCAAGTGAACTAACTTCATCAACAACATTACTAACATCTTTGCAACACATATGCATCATCTACAACATGCAACACTTTCCAATTACAATAATCTTTTCCCCAAACACAAGTCAAACCAATAACCTTTGCAACTATATTGAAGTAAGACATTAATGACAACACCAACAATATTGTGTTGACATTAATACCAACAACTCCTTGAGCTTCTAACAACTCCAATGCTTGGGGTTAACATCATCAATACCAACAACATTCTAACACTCTCTTCATACAATGGGTTGACATCAATGACAACACCCAAGAAACTCACAAATAACTCAAGCTTCCAACATCTCCAAACTTCCAACAATTTCCCCATTTGCCATTGATGGCAACACCTATTCTAAAAAACCACCAATAACAAAAGCAACTAAAAATAATACTATAATAATTAGTACTCCCCATGTCAAGGACAAATCTTACTCTTCATCCTCTCTCTTCATAGACTTCTTTTCTTGCAACACCTTAGGTTCTCTCTCCCCCTATGGTCTTTAGACCATATTCACTTTAGCGTTGTGGTTTTTCAACCACTTCAACTTTTTCTCTCCCTTTGAAATTAATGGTAAAGGGCCATCAACTCATACAACTCACTTGCTCTCCCCATTTGGCAACATTCAAAGGGCAACACCTGCATACACCACTTGCAATACCAATAAGCAACTGTAGTCATTCTTTTGTACTCTCTTCCCTATATAGAACTCTTTTATGCACCATCCAACAACCACTACTACCTACTCCCCTTGAGAGGTTTCCTTCAACATCAGTCCAAGACCAAGAGATATATCTTGAAAAGTTTCCCATACAAATGCGCATACTTATGCATCTAGTTGAAATAAGGAGAGGCAACAACCCCTAACTTCTCCCAGAGATACTCAAAAATATCTTTTGGAAAAGCCTTTCTAAAAATTTCAACAACCTAATCCTTAGTAGGCACATACTCTAACTTCACCTCATTCTTTGCAAATTTCTCTCTCAAGAAGTGATACCAGATTGAAATATGTTTTGTTCTTGAATGAATTGCCATATTTTTTGAAATATTGATTGCACTTGTATTGTCACACATGATAGGAATAGGTTCATCATATGAAACTCTGATTTCCTTCAACGTTTGCTTCATCCACAACACTTGTGTACAACATGATGTTTTTGCAATGTATTATGCTTCTGTAGTAGAGAATGACACTGAATCCTATTTCTTACTTAGCCATGAAACCAATATGCTTCCAAGAAAGAAAGCACCACCACTTGTACTCAACTTGTCATCTGCACATCCAACCCAATATGCATTAGTAGATGCACTCAAAGAGAAGTCAGTAGCCTTATGATACCACAAACCATAATCTGAAGTGCCCTTGAAATATCTGAATATCCTCTTCACTACTACAACATGAGATTCTCTAGGATCTGCTTGAAATTTGGCCACAAGACAAACTAAATGCATGGTATCTAGTCTAGTAGCAATAAGGTATAATAGTCCACCAATTATTGATCTATAATTTCTCTGATATGTTTTAGGAAATTCATCATTCTTGCTCAACTTACAACCAGTAACCATAGGAGTACATATCAATTTAGAGTCATCCATTCCAAACTTCTTCAACAATTCCATACTTAGATTTTGATATGAATATACCTTTCTTTGATCGACTGATTTGCAAACCAAGGAAGAAATTCATCTCCCCACACATTGACATTTCAAATTCTTTATGCATTTCTTCTGTAAACATTTTTCACAAGCCTTCACTTCCTCTGAAGATTATGTCATCAACATATACCACCACAATTAAGATTTATTCTCCTTCAACTTTGAAATACAAATTGCTATTTGCAATACCTTTTCTGAATCCTTGTTGCAACAAGTACTTATCTAACTTTGCATACCAAGATTTGGGAACTTATTTCAGTCCATACAATGTTGTATTCAATCTATGGACCATATTAGCATCTTTTAACAATTGAAAACCTTTTGGTTGTTCAATGTATACCTCTTCTTCCAATTCACCAAAAGAATGCAGACTTCACATCCATCTGATATACTTTTAAATCTTTATGTTTTGCAAAAGCTAAAAACATCTTGATAGCTTCCATTCTTGCAACCGAAAAAAAAGTTTCTTCAAAATCTATACCTTCAACCTGTGAGTAACCCTGACACACAAACCTGGATTTGTTCCTGACAACTTTTCCATCTTCATTCAACTTATTCCAGAATACCCACTTAGTACCAATCACATTCTTGTTTGTTGGTCATGGGATCAATTCCCAAGTTAAATTCTTCTCTATATATTCTAACTCTTCATTTCTTTGATTCAATTCTCATCTTTGCATGCCTCGGCCACTATTTTTGGTTCCACCTCAGAAAGTAAACAAAATTTTACTTTTTCTTCTATCATACCAGCTTTTCTTTGTGTTATCATGCCTTTTCTCTTATCTCCAATGATCTAATCTTATGAATGATTCTTTTGCACATACTTGGGAGTCTTAGGATTATTTTCTGGAGCTTCTTCCTCTTCCCTTGTCAACGCTTTTTCTTTATCTTCAACCTTTTCTTCTTCACTACAAGGGGATTCATCAAATTCATATCCTTCTATCAATACTGAATTTTGATGTGGTTCTTCATCCACTTTGACACTTGCACTCTCACAATCTTCTTCAATATTTTATTGTAACCCCAATAGGATTTACTTCTTGTAGAGTATCCAAGGAAGATTTCTTCAGAAGATTTTGCATCAAACTTTCCTAAGTTTTCTTCATCTCTTCTGATATAACACTTGCTTCAAAAAACTCTGAAATAATTCATAGTAGGGGGTTTACCATACCATAACTCATAGGGAATATTTGATTTTTTTTCTCTTACTTGACCTTAGTTAATATTGTAGACTACAATATGAATTTCTTCTCTCTAATAAACATCTAGAAGGTGAGCTTCCTTCATCATTGTCCTAGTTGCTTCTTGAAGTGTTATGTTTTTCCTTTCCATAACTCCATTCTGCTAAGGAGTTCTAGGGCTTGATAAATACTTTCTTATTCCATGATATTCATAAAAACTCTTAAACTCATTTGAAGTTGTTGGGAAATCATGTCTCAACTTCCAATTTTGAGCCTCTGTCAATTTGGACTTGGCAAAAATTTTATTATTTATGCCATAATCGCTTTACCACGGTGGTCATTTTGTGCCTTGGTGGTACTGCGGTGAAGGGCTAGCGGTGACAGTCAGTGGTCTGTCACGCCAGTTACCACTGCACCACAGGCGATGGAATGGATCATTGCGGTGGTCGCGGTAAGCCGCCTACAGTCGGCTTGGCGGTTATCGCCCCACCGCAGGCGGTGCGAACGCTCACCATGGTGACACCGCTAGCGGTCTATCGAGGCGGTCACTGCCCTACCGCCGAGTGGCCTAGTGGTCTCTGTGATAGCGTGGTAAGACCGCTGGCAGTCTGCCCGGTAGTTACCGCCATACCGCGGTGGGCAAAACCAAGCCCAGCGATAGCGCGGTATTACCGCCTACGGTCTGCTTGGTCGTTATCGCCACACCGCGGGGTGGCTCGAAGAGCTCAGCGGTAGCGCAGGGAAGACCGACAACGGGTCGAGTGGGCTCACCACCATACCACAATAGGCATGGATGGGTTCGACGGTGGCACGGTGGAGGTAGTGTGAGTTGCTTTATTGCATCGGGCGCGGTCAATTTCTAGCTGGAGATAGAACCCGATTAAGGTATGAATTTATTGCCTGAGCGGCCCGATGCAAAGGAGATCTGTTAGTGCAGATCGATTACGTGATTGGGTGATCGATGAATGAACCTGAAGTCATGGGATTGGTTGAGATGTTAAATGCAATGTAAGACTTTTCCACTCGATTACATATTGTATATGTCAATCATAGGTTGACGATACAGTGAGTTGCTCATAGTTAGTCAAGTTGAGTAGAAAGATAACTTGAACTCTTGGAGAGTGGATTATTCATTGTATGTTGAATAGCATTGTAACAGTGAGTGAACTCTAGTGTTGTTGTGAGTTGATCAGAGAAGTGAAGACTGAAGACTTTGTATGTAATCCTTTTATTACTGTAATACAAATTGTCTTTGCTTGGGGTGGTGGGTTTTTTACTTGAAAAGGTTTTCCCACGTAAATACTTGTGTCAATCTGTGAATGTATTTTAATTTTTTTGTCATCTCTTTTATGTACTTTATGTATTCATCTCAGTAACTTTTAGAAGTTATAGAACTCATTTTTTCTCTTCTCCTCTATTGTATTAGTGTTAAGGAGGTATTCCACATTGTCGCCTTTCTCCCTTAAAGTGGTATCAGAGCTTGGCCAGTTGTGTTATCCTTGTTAGAAAGGTTAGTTTTTTGTGCTAATATTGTTCCAGTGGGAGTCTTGCAAAGTTAAAACTTGTTTTTGCTTGAGATGGAAAGTACATCAGGTAGATTAGAGATTGAAAAATTCAATGGCAAAAAATTCGAGTTATGGAAACTCAAAAGGAAGACTTGCTTGTGGATAGAGACCTCTGGGTAGTAGTATTTGGAACTATGTCACAAGGCATGAAGCAAGAGGATTGGGACCTTGCTGATAGAAAAACAAGAGGTCTTATAAGACTGAGTCTGGCCGATTCTATACTCCTGAATGTCCATGAGGAGAATTCTACAGCTTCATTATGGAAGAAGCTTGGTGACATTTATCAAGGAAAGTCTCTGGTAAATAAGTTATTCCTGAGGAAGAAGTTGTACTCCTTGAAGATGGAAGAAGGTGCATCTATTGTAGACCATCTGAACTCGTTTAACATGAGTGTTACTCAGCTGGTGTCTGTAGGTGTAAATATTGAGGAGCAGGATCATTGCATGCTCTTGTTGTGTTTGTTACCTGGCAGTTGGGATCATCTTGTAATGGCTATTGGAAGTACGACCACTACTTTCAAACTGGAAAACGTTGTTGTCTCACTGTTGTCTGAAGAGATGCAGAGGAAGTCTTTAGAGATGGCCAAAGAGGCTCTTTCTATTCGAGGTAGACCAAAGGAGAAATGAAAGAAGAAGGACAAGAAGTCCAAATCCAAACCTGCAGGGAGATCAAAGTCTCCTGGTAAAAATTCCAAGGTGAAATGTTGGAATTGTGGGCAACCTGGTCAGATCCGAAAGGATTGTAAGGAGAAGAAGAAGAAGAACACTTCAAACAATAACTCTTCTCAAAGTGATGTAGACACCTTCATTGCAGCCTTGGCAACTCAGGCATTAGATGATGTCTGGTTGGTTGACTCGGGTGCGTCCTTTCACATGACATCCCATAGAGACCGGTTCTCTAAATACAAGAAGTATGATGGTGGAAAGGTGTACCTGGAAAGTGATTCAACACTGGAGATTGTTGGTAGAGGAAGAATCAGAATTTAGTTTCTTGATGGTAGAGTCAAAGGAATTGGTGGCGTACTGCACATACCAGGTCTGGCTCATAATCTTCTTTATGTCAGTAAGTTAAATGATGTTGGTGTAGAAGTTTTTTTCTCAAGTAAAGGATGTAAAATGGCTAGAGGTGTAATGGTGTTGGCTAAGGGTGTACGTACTAGAACTCTATACAAGCTAGATGCACATCCTATTCAATGTAACAGCACCTCTGCAAAGTCAAGAAAATTTGTTCTTATAGAGAAAAATAAAGACACTTCTCTAGATGCAAATGCTTTGGAGGTAAAACTCCCAATAGAGAAGACTATGTTGTGGCATCATAGACTTGGTCACATAGGTGAGAAAGGTTTAAAAACCTTGAAGAATAAAAATCTTGTAGAAGGGCTTGATGATTGTAACCTTGAGTTCGATTTTTGCGAACACCGTATTTATGGAAAATAGCACCGTGTTTCATTTTACTCGAGTCCTCATAAATCTTCTAGTGTACTGGATTATGTTCATTATGATGTGTTTGGTCCAATTAATGTTCCTTCATTAACGAAAGTCTAGATATTATGTTTCTTTTATTGATGACTGTTTGAGAAGGGCATTTGTATACTTTCTTAAAAGTAAATCAGAAGTGTTCAGTTGGTTTAAATAATTTAAAACTTTGGTAGAGAATCAGACTGGAAGGAAAATTAAATGTTTGAGGACAAACAATGGCGGTGAGTTTTGTTCTACATATTTTGAAAGGTATTGCACAGATCATGGAATTAAAAGACATAAGACTACACCTTATACTCCATAGCATAATGGAGTTGTTGAAAGGTTGAACAAGAC
The DNA here is from genome assembly GCA_007115665.2 of Sequoiadendron giganteum. NCBI lineage: Eukaryota > Viridiplantae > Streptophyta > Pinopsida > Cupressales > Cupressaceae > Sequoiadendron > Sequoiadendron giganteum. The sequence goes on along the minus strand of CM021101.1, from coordinate 462,918,283 downwards.
GCTAATGGAAAAGGCAAGGAGTATGTTGAGTGGTGCTGGTCTGGAGCAGAAGTTCTGGGCTGAGGCTGTGGCTACAACATGTTATCTGGTAAATCATTCTCCTTGCTCTGCTCTTGTTGATAAGACACCTTTGGAAGCATGGTCTGGTAAGAAGCCCTCTCTGAGACATGTCTGTGTCTTTGGCTGTGAGACATATGCATATGTGCCAAATGAGAAAAGATCAAAGTTGGATAACAAGGTTGTTAAATGTATTCTCATTGGCTATGGCGTTGGTGTGAAGGGATACAAGCTTTGGAACTCTATTACTGAGAAGGTTTCGTACAACAAAAGCATGATATTTTATGAGTTGAAACCTTTAGTGAGTGATCAACAACTCGAGACAGATCAAAGAGACAAGAAGAAGGATGTAATCGAGATTCCTCAAACTCCAGAAAAGGAAGAACTGCATGGTGTACCTGAGACTGAGGAGATCTCAAGCAGCTCTGAGAGCTTTGAAGATGAAGAACCACAACCTCAGCCAGTAAGAAGGTCTACATGAGAAAAATGACAACCTAAAAGGTATGGTTTCTCAATGTTAGATTTGAACTCTTCCTATGCCTTAATTACTAGCATTGATGAGCCTAGGACTATAAAAGAAGCAATCTGCATGACTGATTCGAATTCTTGGTTGGAAGCCATGAATGAAGAAATGGATTCATTGAAGAAGAATGAAACCTAGGATTCGGTACCTTTTCCTAAAGGGAAAAATCATGTTGGTTGTAAGTGGGTATTCAAAAAGAAGATAGGTCTTGATGGCAGTGTTGAGAAGTATAAGGCAAGATTGGTTGCAAAGGGTTTTTCCCAGATTGAGGGAATTGATTATGGAGATATTTTTTCCTCTGTAGCAAAGCTGGCATCTATCAGATTTATGTTGTCATTGGCAGCAACATATGATTTATAAATTGAGCAGATGGATGTGAAGAAAACATTTCTCCATGGTGAGCTGGAGGAAGAAATTTCTATGTCCCAGCCTGAGCACTTCGTTGAAAAAGGTAAACAAAATCTGGTCTGTAAGTTAAAGAAATCTCTGTATGGTTTGAAGCAGTCTCCTAGAATGTGGTACCAGAAATTTGACACATTTGTGTTATCTATGGGATTTGTGAGATCAAAATCTAATCATTGTGTTTATTATAAATCTGAAAATGATCGTGTGCTTGTTATTACCCTGTACGTGGATGATATGTTGTTCATTGGAAATAGCAAGTCTATGATTTTTTATCTTAAATCTCATTTTTCTGCAAAGTTCGAAATGAAAGATCTTGGTGCAACAAGGTATATTCTGGGAATGGAGGTAACCAAGGACAGAATGAGCAAAAAGCTTTGGGTAAATCAGAGTAAGTATGTCAATACTATTCTGGAGAGATTTGGTATGGGTGACTACAAGCAGTTAGTTGTTCCAGTCATGCAGGGAATGAAACTATCTATTGAAGACTATCCAAAGTCTACTACTGAGATGGAGGACATGACCAGGGTGTTGTATGCAAGTTTTGTTGGTAGTTTAATGTATGTGATGGTCTGCACAAGGCCAAACATTTCCCAAGCAGTGGGATTTCTCAGCCGATTTATGGAAAATCCAGGAAGATCACATTGGGATGCTGTGAAGAGAGTGTTCAGATATTTGAAGGGGACTTCAAAGTATGCTCTGTTGTACCATGGATGTTTGGTTGCATCACAGAGAACTCTCAAAATTTGTGGATATGTTGATTCTGATTGGGCAAGGGACATTGATAGCAGGAGATCCACCAGTGGATACACGTTCATGTTAAATAGTGGAGTAGTCAGTTGGATGAGCAAGCGACAAGCTATAGTTGCTTTATCCATGACAGAGGTAGAGTGCATGGCAGAAACTCATGCCTGCAAGGAAGAAATTTGGCTGAGTCGTTTGTGTTCAGATATTGGTTTTAATGCAAAGCAGATTACAATTTGTTGTGATAGTCAAAGTGCCATTTGTTTGGCAAAGAACCTGACTTTCCATGCCAGGACAAAGAACATTGATGTGCAGTATCACTTCGTGAGGGACATGGTGGAAGATGGAAAAGTTTGTCTTGAAAAGTTCAACACTTTAAAGAATGTTGTAGATGCATTGACAAAGCCAGTGAGTACAGAAAAGTTCAGATGATGCGCAGAATCGATGGGCCTTGGGGCCTATGATCGTCAATAAAAAAATTTGAATTCTAGAGGAAGCTGGAAGTCTTCGCCAATTGGGATCTTGTTTGGAAATCATGTCTCACCTTCCAGTTTTGAGCCTCTGTCAGTTTGGACTTGGTGAACATTTCATTATTTCTGCCTTAACCGCTTTACCGTGGTGGTCATTTTATGCCTTAGCGGTACTGTGATGAAGGGATGGCGGTGACAGTCAGCAATTTGTCACTCTAGTTACCACCACATTGCGGGCGGTGGATTGGCTCACCACGGTGGCCGCGGTAAGCCACCTATAGTCAGCCTGGCAATTATCGCCCCACCGCGGGCAGTGAGAACGTTCACCGCGGTGGCCGCAGTGAGACTGCTAGTGGTCTACCGAGGCGGTCACCGCCCTACCACAGGGCGGACTAGCGGCCTCCATAATAGCACGGTAAGACTGCTAGCAGTCTACTCAGCGGTTACCGCCATACAACGGTGGGAAAAACCAAGCCTAACGATAGCGCGGTATGACTGCCTGCGATCTGCTTGGTCGTTACCACCACACCGCGGGGTGGCTCGGAGAGCTCAACGGTAGCATGGGGAAGACCAAGAATGGGTCGAGTGGGATCACCACAATACCACAACAGGCATGGATGGGCTCAGTGGTGGCGTGGTGGAGGTAGTGTGAGTTCGGATGGGCTCGGACCGAGTTTGATCGAGTTTGATCAAGTTTGACTCAGAGTCAAATCAATAGACGAATAACGAAGCGACATGCGGCATGTTCATAGACATCGGATTAGCTAAAAGCCAAAACAGTAAATGCAGTTATTGCAGGCCGATTTCTAGTTGGAGATAGAACCCAATTAGGGCATGAATTTATTGCTTGGGCGGCCCGATGCAAAGGAGATCTATTAGTGCAAATCAATTACGTGATTGGGTGATCGATGCATGAACCTGAAGTCATGGGATTGGTTGAGATGTTAAATGCAATGTAAGACTTTTCCAGTCGATTACATATTGTACATGTCAATCATAGGTTGACAATACAGTGAGTTGCTCATAGTTAGTCAAGTTGAGTAGAAAGATAACTTGAACTCTTGGAGAGTGGATTATTCATTGTATGTTGAATAGCATTGTAACAGTGAGTGAACTCTAGTGTTTTTGTGCGTTGATCAGAGAAGTGAAGACTGAAGACTTTGTATGTAATCCTTTTATTTAATTAATACAAATTGTCTTTGCTCGGGGTGGTGGGTTTTTTACCTGAAAAGGATTTCCCACGTAAATACTTGTGTCAATCTGTGAATCTATTTTTTTTGTCATCTCTTTTATGTGCTTTATGTATTCATCTTAGTAACTTTTAGAAGCTATAGAAATCATTTTTTCTCTTATCCTCTGTTGTATTAGTGTTAGGGAGGTATTCCACACTGTCCCCTTTCTCCCTTTAGAAGTAAACTCCCCACCTCTATCAGATATCAAACATTTGATTTTTAGATTTATTTCATTCTCAACCATAGCCTTAAATAATTTAAACTTGTCTAGAGCTTTTGGTTTTCTTTGATAAATGTAACCTAAGCCATTCTAGAATAATCATTAATTAATAACATGAAATACTTGTCACCAAATGAGCTTCTAATTCTAGTAGGTCCACATAGATCCATATGCATTGACTCCAAAGGACCTATGGTAGAATATTCCTTTATCTTGAATCTTGTCTTTGTTTGCTTTCTAATTTGACATTCTTTGCAGATTGCATTTTGATAAGCTTTATAATCTTTGGAAAATCTCTCACAATCCTTACTAGGCTATCAAAATTAATGTGACCCATTCTTCTATGTCATAGCCAAATTTCATTAGTTTGAGGCATAAAGCACTTTACACCATTACCTTTGAGTTGATAGACATTACCTCTTGTCCTTGTTCCACTAGCAACTAGATACTGAATCTTCCTTTTCTGATTTCACAACCACCATTCTGAAATACAAGATTATATCCTTTGCTACACATTTTTCCTACACTTAGAAGATAATGTTGGAGACCCTTGACATAAATAACATCATTTGTATTATGCTTGACATCAAAACTAATTGAAGATTTTCCACAGATCTTAGCAAATGTATCATCACCAAACTTAACAAGACTACCATCATAATTTTCAATCTTAACAAACTTACTCTTATTACCTATCATATGATTTAAGCATCCATTGTCAATGATCCAATAGTTCTTCTCTTCTCTAGCATGAAAAGTGGATGACATAGTTCCTTCAATGTGATGATCTATTTTTGAAGCACTTTCCTTCACACATCTTTCAAGATTAGTAGAATTAGTTCCAACATTTAAAGCTATGAACAAGAATTCATCACTTCCTTCATCTAGATAATTTGATTCTTCATCATCAGAAACACCAATATCTTTTTCAATATAATAACTCTTCTTGACAAATTTACCTTTATGATCCTTTTGTTTGTCATTGGTAACTTTGATTGGACATTTAGATGCATAATGACCTATCTTTCCACAATTGAAACATTTGAAACGTATCTTACCTCTATATTTCCCAGTACCCTTTTTCAATCTCCTCACAAAGTTTTCTTCCACCTCATCAAGATCATCTGCATATGATCCACCATCCTTTTCCACTTTGTAGACTTTAAAGGTAGTTTTTTTGGTTGTAGCATCTTGAACAAACACTCTCATTTCAAAAGAAATTAAAGAACCAAACATCTAATCTCTAGAACAATTATCCAAATTTTGAGCTTCCTCAATAGCAAGAACTTTATGACTATAAGCTTTACGCAGAGTTCTTAATACCTTTTTCACCACTTCGATTTCCTCCAACTTTCCACCAAGACCATTGATGGAATTGACAACTTCATCAACTCTAAGCATGTAGGTAGTAATATCTTCATCTTCAAACATCCTTAGGGTTTGAATTTTTTCTTTGTAGATCTGTATCTTCACTTGTTTGACCTGGTCACCTCCAACATAGATTCCTTCTAGCTTTGTCCAAATATATTTATTTGTTGTGTAGCTCATAACCTTCACAATTTTTGAATCAATATGACCACTCAAGATTGCATTCCTTTCTTTTCCATTGTTCTCATATTCCTTGATCTCATCATCAGTTGATGGTCCCTTTGCAGCCATAGTATAACCTCTTTCAATAGATTGCCAAACTCCAAATCAAAGGGAGACCAAAAAGGACTCCATCCTCGCTTTCCAATAGGTAAATTTTTCTCCATTGAACAAGGGAGCTTTGACACCTTTCATCTATTCCATATGGATCTACCTCAAGCGGTTAAGCTTCTTCCTAGGAACCACAAATTTGATACCAATTCTTAGATGCACGGGACAACTGAGAGGGGGTTGAATCAGTTGTATACTTTTAAAACATCAAAAACCCTCATTAACATTTAGATTTGCATTAGCCCTTAAACCCTTAAGCCACATTAAACCCTTAACATGCATAACATAATGTAAATATGTAAAACAATAATGCAAACACATCCAAACACATAATAACACCAGATTTATGTGGAAAACCCAAGAAGATAAAAACCACAGTGAGGATTAGCTCACTAATATATGAATTACAACACCAAATACAATAAGGCTCACTGCCCAAAAATATAAAGAAAGGCTCACTATCGGTGGCTCGCTGCCCAAAAAGATAAAGAAAGGCTCACTGTCGGTGGCTCGCTACCAAAGGATTCACTGTCTAGAAGAAAGAAGAATAGAAGAAGGGGTGGCTCACTACCACTTTGAACTACTAACACTACATCTCTCATATGTGGAAGGTACAGTTCCACTAAAGCACAAACAACTCATCAAATAGACTAGAATGTAAACACCTTCTCACCTTATTAGGAATTAATAGGCATTAAGGCTCATGCTCAGATCATCACACTTGATCACTTTCACATCTTTTGCATATCACACTCTACCCTTTTTCTACACAAAAATTCACCTTGCATTTATACCCTTCGCAATCTACAACAATCTCAATTTGGTCGGCCTTAAGGAAATGTATACACCACAACCGTGCAACATCAAATAGGTCAGCACCATACACTTCCACAATATAAAAAAATGAATCCAAACCATGCCACTACTTAATTGGGACCCAAATATACACTAACATGTTTCTTAACACTTCCTCAATCAACAATTATCCTCCACAATTAGCGCTAGCACGCCAAGTCGGCCAAACCTACATAACACTAAGAAGCAACACCAAACACACCTCTCAAGGTCTAGAAACATCTTGTGGAACACACAAAAACACTCCACAATATCCATACAATATCTCAGAATACTCCAACACCATCATAATATTCTACACAACTACTGCAACCACTTGAAACTCAAGAACACCTACATTATGTACAACTAGACATACTTGCATAAACATCCAACACACCAGACAACTTTGTAGAATAACTCAGCTCCTGAAACTTCAAGGGAAGGTAGATACAATCAATATAAGCATGTTCCCAAATCCACAACACCAGAACCTTCACTACAGAGAAATGTAAAGCAATCTCATTTCTCCCAAACGCCATATTTTATTAGATAGACATACTGTCAAACACATCTATTGTAGAATGATCCAGAACCTAAAACTTTGGATATGACACCTCTGAACACCTCTGATCATCACATACAAATCGAATGGGAATATCTTCAACCATGAAGAAATTTGAAGCAAAACACTAAAAACCACTTTGTCACACCGAACTCTCTTTTATTCAAATTTCTCAAAAGCAGTTGGAAACCAAGTGAACTAAATTCATTAGCAACACTACTAACATGTTTTCAACACATCTGAAACATGCAACACTTTCCAATTACAACAATATTTTCCCCAAACACAAGTCAGACCAACAACCTCTGCAAATATATTAAAGTAAGACATCAATGGCAGCACCAACAACATTGTGTTGACATTAATACCAACAACTCTAGGCTTCCGGCAACTCCAATGCTAGGGGTTGACATCATTAACACCAAAAAAATTCCAACACCCTCTTCATATAAGAGGTTGAATCAATGAAAACACCCAAGCAACTCACAAAAAACTCAAGCTTCCAACATCTCCAAACTTCCAACAAATATAACATCTATTAGTGTTGTGCATCGATAAATTTTATCTTGTAAAAAATAAGTGGAAGTGTTGGGTCTACAGGTGGAGAGTGTAAGCATTTTTTAGTCAAGTATACTATGTTATTGTTTGTATGTGATCTTGTATGCATTTTGTTAAGAATAGTGATAAATATTTTATCTTTTTGCCTCATGATTGTTTGTAAGTTATAGCATTTGATGTTTTCTTCCCAGGAATTGTACAACACTAGATCAGTATCTATTCTTACAAATTCAAACACTGGACAATCATGTATAGGTTTTTCTTTGTATAAGTCACTAGAGAAAATAATATCTCAACCACCAAAATGTTTAGTAGGTTTGTGCATTATTTCACACAATATTCTATCTATGCACTATAGTAGTCTTGCCCCAATTAGTGAGATTTCATCTATAAGAACAATATGGAACAACTAATATTCTTTTGTCAATGTATCTAATCCATCTAAGCTCAATGAAATAAAACTAGATTTATTAAATCATATAAGGAGTGTAGAGTGCAAAATTGTGACTCCTATATTTTGAGATGCTTTTCCTATGTATATAAGTAATAAGCCCTTTATCTTGTCTGGGTCACTATTAGTTGAGTCATTGTATATACAAAGTAGATCTTGATATATTGCTTTTTTAGTGAATGTTTTTCTTGTGTCAACACCTCATATTAAGAGAAAATGTAATGGCTCAACTTTTTTGTTGCTTCTTCATCAGTATGTCCTTCACTATGGCTTATTGCTCTTTGTTTAAGATTTTGTGAACATTGTAGTATTGTAATGTCAAGTAAGTTTGGATGTTAATCAATATCAAATGGTCTCGAATTTTGTTTCTTATAGATATTATGTTTTATTATTTCTAAATATGGTTGCAAATTGTATTCTTTATTGTATGTGCCATTTAAGTTTTGCAAATTGTTTCCATCTTCACAATTTTCATCTTCAATGTTAGCATCATTAAGAGAATTATCCATATCAACCCACAATTCATTTAAATTGTACGTATATTTTGCTTCATTAAGTTGTACTATTTTTTATTGAAAGAAAAATCATCTTGCCATGTTGTGAAGCCTTGTTTCATTATGTTTTGGTCCATGGTCAATAGCAAAATTTTCTCCCTATAATAGTTCTTGATGTCAAAATTTTTATTGTATTTAACAATTACACATTCCATGATGAATTCTATGAAGAAAACATTGGCCAAAAATTTATCATGCTTTTACAAGCATCATTTTCTAATTCATCTAGTTCAATGTTTAGCTATTTGGAACTCTTTAAATAAAAATGTGATTGTCACTAGGAGATGTGTCTATGAATCTAAATTTCCTTGAACTATAGTTGAGAAAAAGTGAAAGGACAATATGTATAACTTTTTGAGGTTGAAATTTGTTGTAAGTTGAACAAAGCATTGCCAAGATTTGTTATCATATTTATTGCATCAATATTATGCTCTTTGTGGTCTATACGTATCTTTTTAAATGCATTGTTCACTAAGTTATTACTTTTTTTCATATAGGAGCTACAATACATTGCCACAACATATGCATTGAGAACAAACTGTGCATCTGTATTTTCTAGTCATAAATGTGGAATATGTTTTGCAAATTTATTGTTCCATATGTGAGTTGGCTTTAGGTTTTCAAGAAGAATGTTGGTCTAAGCAATGCATATTGTATTTTCAATATGTATTCAATTTCATTCATGTTTATATTCACCAGAAAATCTTCAAAGGATAGAGAAGAATCATAATTTAAACTTTTTAAAATTGATCAAAGTTTTTCAACAATACATATATCCTTTTGTTGTATGGTTCAAGTATTCTTTTTGCTCTCATTGGTGGTTGTGGGAAACCAAAGCAACATTTTCTTCTTTTTATCTTTCTACATTGTCTAGTGTGGTGATGTGTATTTAATTTAGTTATATGTTCACCCAAAGTTTATGTATTGCAAGCTATATATTTGTCAATAAAATGTTCAATACTAGTATTATGGTCTTTTTTGTATATTGGTGCATCTTTAATTCATAGCATGAAATGGCCATGTTCATTTCCTTGAATTTGAAACTTTATAATTGAGAAATAGTCCAATACCTTTTCAAATAATCTTTCATCTAAACATATTAACTATTTCATTGCATTGATTATGCTTGTAATAGCGAGTACAAGTAGTTAGATCTTTTTTTATCAACGAGAAAGTGTCAATTTTACTATCTAGTTCAAGTTGACTTTGTATAATGTAAGATGGATAATTATTTCAATTTTTTCATCAACGTATCCTAATTTGTCTCTGCAGTAGTGAATGTTACAAAAAAATTCAGTGATCATAATTGTTGTGTCATTGCAAAAACATTTTTTTTCAAATATTGCTTATTGTTTGGAAAAAATATTTTTCTTTTGAAATCTGTATATCTAATATCTAATTGCAATATTTGTTCAAGATTTGGTTTGTACTTGACATATTTTTCTACCATTGTTCTTCCTTTTAGTTTCCCCTTGTGGATTCTTATCCATATAGTGGAAAAAACCTGACCAATTAGTATTTTGATTATTTTGAAAAACAAGTTGGTGTTATGATAAAAAAATGATCAATTCAAATTTTATAATTCTCATTGTGCAATATTTTGGTATGAAAGTGTTTTTGCAATATTCTCATCACATAGTTCTCCAAAAATAGTGTCAGAAAGTTCATCTGTTCGGCATATTTATCTTGAAATATTCTGAGAGGTTGCTTCCCTTATGTTGGTGCAATCTTTATTACTTTATCTTGGATATAATGTATAGTTCTTGAATCTGTAAATTGATGTATAAAGGTTTTTGTTTCAAATTCCACCTGATATTGTCATTGGTGTTGCCACTCTCACTTTATGAAGACTCGATACTTGGAATCTATTTTTGTAAAGAATACAAATGCTCACGCCAATTTCTATTCAATTCAAAAAAATCATTTTTTATAATTTTGTTTTTCACAACCCATTTAGAGCACTCATAATAGTGTTGAGTCATACTCTTCTTTTTTATCTGTATTTGTATATTGTACATATCTATTCAATGCAATAGGAATTTTCCATGTTTTATTGGATGACCATGGCAATACTGTCTGTACAATGTTGATGTATGTTGGCACATTGATAATAGTTCCATTTAGTCCAATTTGTGATCTTTTGTGTCATAGTTACCAAATTTGTGCAAACATAATTTGAAGAGACACTAGTCTTTCTTCAAGTTCTATAAGTGTAGCTATGTATTGTAATGGCTTATTTGTTTTGATTTATTCTGGTGTGGCATATGAAGGTTTTTTTTCCTTGTAATTCATGATAAAAAAACTTGCGTACCTTGTTTCCAAATAATTCTTGCTTCTCTAGAAATAGCAATTTATATTTTTCTATTGTCTTTTGTCTATGTTTTATTATGCTTTTTAAAAATGTAGTTATGCAAAAATTGCACACACATGTTTCAATGTGTCTTGTATTTTTTCCATGTAATATTTTATCAGTGTCTTTGTTTCCTTTGCTAATTTGTCTATGGCATGAATTTTACATGTTTTGTGTATCTGTTGTTTTACTTTGCAAAGTGAGTAATGATAAATTCTATTCAAGACATCTATGAATTGTGTAAAAGTACTAAGTCGTGTATTTTTTCCATTTCCAATTCATTGTTTCAATTTGTGCAAACTATTTTTTTTGTTTTCCCTTAGTCAATGCCAAACCTTGTGACTGTTCAATACTAATGTCATTTTCCACTATAATTTCCACTCCACGTGGACTATAGTGTGTATGCACATCATTGAATTTGTAACACATGATATTGTGCACCTTCCTTGGGCTTAGAAACTTACAATATTCTTTCATAGACATGTCATTATTTCCTAGCCAAGCTTTTTTCTTTACTTGTAAAATGTAAGATAGTCATTCAAAATAAAAATTGAATCCTTCAAATCTACTTTGTTCATATGGCTCTCTGACCTTTGTAATAAATGTTTCCCAACTGCTCACCCCAGGTCTGACGATCATATCACATTTCATACATATTTCAAGACAAATCATCTATGTTTTGTCTCCATATACCATTGTTTTACAAAAGGATTGATCCATGTACCGTCTAAAAAATTCACTATCATATTAATTATTCATCAAAACAACAACAATATTGAAAAGGTTTTCACCATAATTTGATATTAACAATGTATTTTTACATAAATTAGACATTGCATATGTTGACTTGTCTCCTCTTGCGCCAGCATATGATGATCAAATTCTTCACAAGAAGGTTGAGGAGGTATTGTGCATAGACTACAATGCTTGCATCTTAATTTGTGTGATGGTTTTGATCTCTCCCCAGAGGTGTAAATTTTTACAGATGGTTGTTTTAGGTGGTTTTTTCATTATTTGGGCCGACAAACTTGTTTCCTCCATTACTGGTTGATCCTAATTAAATAATTTTGTTTTGAGGATGTTTTATGATGTGTTTTGGTCATGTAAATGTTGTGTGTTAATCCACAATTATTTTCTTGTGATAATATATATGTTTGGAGCCGACCAATGTGATACCATGTGTTTCCTCTAAAAGGTTATATTGGAGCCGACCTTATTGAGGTTTTGTGTTGTTGCAGAGGATATATATAGAAGATCAAATTCATTTTTGAAGGTGTTGTTGTTGAGAGATGTGATAGAGCAGTATGTTGGAAATGAAGTGTGTGAAGTTTTTGTGAAGGGTTAATTGTATGAAAAAGGGACTACAACATCAGCACAAGTTGGATTCTTCCTCATAGTAGTTCATATTTGTATTTCTCATTATAATCTTCATGTATCCTTCTCTAAGATGGTAAGTCTCATCAGGTCCTTTTGTATCTTGCTCTAAGGTTGTACGTCTTAGTTTGCAAGTCCATAGGTAGTGAACCTTAAACATTATAATTCTTGTCAGTAGTGAGCTACATATATTGTGAGTTAATCCTCATCATGGTTTTTCCCTCATTGGGTTTTCCATGTAAAAATACTAGTGTCTTTGTGTGATTCATGTGTTGTCTCCTGCCCTTTTCAGTTTATGTGATGTGTTGTTAATTTGTAAATGAAATGATCAAGTTTTAAGTTATGTTGATACACCTCCCCCCTCTCAGCGCAACATTGTGTTCAACATTCAACGAAGAATTGTGAAAAATGTTTTAGAGAAAAATTTTGAGCAGACTTGTGAAGGAGTTTCTCAATAAGACAAGATTTTATTGAAGAGTTTGGTGCCTCATATTGGAGAGGTTGGTGCCTAAAAATTTTACAAGTGGGGATTGATGTCTCCACTGGGTTGGTGCTCACAAATTGAATTTGAGAGGATTGATGTCTCTTGTAGGTTGGTGCCTAAAAATATTGTAAAAAAGTTATATAAAAAAACATTATTTTGCCATGATTTTCTCCTGTAAGGGTTTTCACGTAATTCTTGGTGTTCTTGTGTTCTTGATTGTCAATATCTTGCATGGTTATTATTGTTATGATTGATTAAGTTTAAATTGGAAAAAAACTGTATTATACTGATTCACCTCCCCTTCTTAGTATAATCATGTGCTCATCAATTGGTATCAAAGTTGATTCCTTCGAAGATAGCCTAACCGCTAGAAGACAGATTTTGGAAGCACACATGGCAAGAAGAAAAGGAAATAAGAGAAAAGGATATACAAAGCAGGGTGTTGATGACAAAGCACCAAATGCAAGTAATGAGGTGATAAATAGAACACCATTGGAAACAACAAGAATTATTCAAAAGAGAAAACCATCTTGTGATTGGAAGAAAAGAAAGATGAACTTATAAGAGGAGTCAAAAGAATATGATGAGAATGTTGATATGAATGATGAAGATGATGATGAAGAAATTTTTGAGGAAGAAATGTATCATGCTATAGATGAGATTAAGAAACTTAGAAAGAAAAATTCAAAGTATAAGCTGATATTTCAAGAAGAGTGTGAATCAAAGGCCAAAATACTAGAAGAATCTAAAAAGGTGATCATCGATTTGAAAGATCAAATAAAGGAAGCAGAGCAAAAAATTATAAATTTGAAAATTCAAATCGAAGAAGAGAAAAGAATTCAAGAAGAGGTAAAAATCCAATTGAAAGCAAAGGAAGAAAATTATGAAAGGCTAGAGTGTGAAATTGTTTCCATGAGGAAAGAATTGGAGAAGACAACCACCAAGTTAAACACAAGCCTCAAGTTTGAAAAGAGCGTCGAAATCCTAGATGACATCATTAATGGACAAAGGTCACCATCAAATAAAATAGGACTTGGCTATAAATAAAATCAAACATTCAAAGAAGATTCCTAAGAGATTCCTAAGAAGAAAAATGAGGGAAAGACAAAAAGGCTTGAAGATATTTTCAAAAGCCCTATTATAAATGAAGGTAGCAAGAAGACAAAGACTCCTAAAGTTAACAAGGACAATTTCAAGAAGTCCTTTCCTCCTAGCCAAGCACATACATCCAAGTTCCAACATTCTTTCTATGGCTATTGCTATTCATGCAATCATTTTGGTCACAAGGCAAAATATTGTAAAACACATATGAGATATAACGATGGATGGAATAGAAATTGAAATTCTTATGGATTGACAAACAAAAACTATAATTCATATGTTCCTTTAGTAAACTATAGTGTTGTATGCTACAAATTCAAAAACTATGGGCATATTGCACAATATTATAGAATTAGCTTTGTGAAATCACCTAGACAACACAAGATGGAAGATACCATGACCAGACAAAAAGGAAAGTCTATAAAAGTTTGGAGAAGGAAACAAGAACAAGAAAATGAGAAGGACAAATCTATAATAGTGCAAACTTCATTACATGCACAAGAGATATATCCTAGTCCATAAGGAGAAGCACAATTTTAGGGGGAGCTAAGTATGGCATTATTCTTAAGCTCCATGAAGATAATTCGAAAGATGAAATATCACAAAACTTAAAGAGAGGAATCCACGTATTCAATAGATTGGTATCAAAGGAAAGTAATGAATTGGTATCTACATAATTGTGGGAAATGTTCAAGATCCTAGATGATGAAAGATTTCATACCTTTAACCAATGTACATAAAGATGGCATTTACAAGTGTTGCCATGAGATTTAAGATTTAGAGTTAAAGTGTCATTCAAATCCATTATAACAATAGAGAAGAGTATATTTCCTTGAAGGTAATAAAAGAGGAAGGCTTCAATATGAACAAGGAAGTGAAAACATGAGTTACCTTTTGAGAGAAAAATAATAAGGAAGAATCCATGCTTGTGCAAACTACACCACATGCAGAAATTTGAAGAGAAGCATGAATTCAGGGGGCGCTAATCATTGCAATAACTTTTAAAGCTCCATGGAGAAGATAATTCAAAGATAGATCAATTGTTGTGTATTCCTTATGAAAGTTATGAGCATCCCATTACCATTGATTTTAGAAAAGGAATACCATTAGAGAAAGTGAAGATATGGTTGAATTTATGTTCAACTTCACATTAAAGGAATAAGTATCTCATTGTCATTGATTTCAAGAAAGAAGGAGAATTAATGGCAAGATTTTAAAGAGCCTAGAAGACTTAAGACAATGAGAAAAGAAATAAATTGTAATATAGATGTTTGTAAGTTGAAACTTGATGAGAGAAATTTCCAAGAACCTGATAGAAGGATAAAAATTATCCAAAGAAGTCTTTACCTAAAGAGTATGCTCGTATATTTGCATTTGACAATTTTTCTAGAACATGTGTTGGCAAAAGAAAAAGAAAGTGATAGTGGAAAGTTGGATGGTTGTGTTAGTTATTATGTTCAACCTCACATTAAAGGAGTTCTTATTTATATAATAATACCATAGAAGACATGGATGGAAGTCCCTTTACCATTAATGTAAAAGTGGGAGAGTTATAGAAAGAGGAAGAGTTACAAAAAGGGAGAGGCATAGGAAAAAATAAAATGATGTATTGATGTCAAGAGGAAAAATTTGAAAAAGGGATCTTCAAATGACACCTAAGTATGAAGAGGAGCAAATTGTCTCAAGACATGAGGGAGTTGAGTTGTCAGAAGATTTGAGGAAGAGAAAGAAGTTGTAGAGGAAGATGTCACCCAAATATCATAGAAACAAAGGGTGGAGAGTTAGAGAAAGAGGAATATTAGAGAAAGGGGGAGCATTAGAGAATTTCCAATAGGGGGGGAAATGTATCCCATTACATTGGATGTAAGTATTAAAGAATATTATTAGATGTTTCCCATGAACTATTTGTGGAGAAAACTACGTTACATCCCTTTGCCATTGATGTCAGAGGGGAAGAGTTAGAGAAAGGGGGAGAATTATGTTTACCATCAACGACAAAGGAGGATATTGTTTGAATTGATTATCATTGATGTATCTATTGCTATCCTCAGAAAATGTTGTCCCATATGTCTGTGTTTAGATCTACTAAAACTCAGAATTCTATTCCCCCTATTTTATCCTTCATCCTTCCCTATTTATATTACCCAAGAGATGTACCTTTTCGGAGATGTGCTATTAAAGGATGTGCCTTTATAGAACCATCGTCGCCTTTGGTAATTGTTATTTTTGTTAACTAATCCAAATTCCATTCTAACACATGATTACTGCTTTTTCAAAAATAAAGTCAAAACCTTTATTAATAGTCGCTGCCTGGAAAAACCTCTTAGTAATCGTTGCCTTGTCTTTACTTGAATCGCTGGCCTTTCTTTATTAATTTCTTATTGCTGACTGTAGTTAAGTGCTGCTCTGAATCGCAGCCTTTGTCATTGAACATAATCGCTGCTACTTGTTTTAAATCACTATATTATATACTTACTTATCTTAATATTTTTGTTCAAAGAACTAAAAAGATTAAGTGCACGATTGATCAACTTAAGCAGCAAGATACAATTTTAGTTTCTTATTTGATGGACTTATTTTGATCCTACTTCAAAAGGTAATAAAGCGGCTATTGAAAAAGTCCGCAAATATCAATTTTATAGAAAATTAATGGAAAACTGGGTCAAAGAAGTAATGTCGGATGGATTAAAATACATTGAAGAAGTTAAAAATATATATGGTGAAATCGAATCCAAAAACAAGGAAATCGAAGAAGAAACCAGTAAGGCCAAAAAGGAAGAATCCATATGGTCCAAAGTAAACAAAAATCTCAAAGAAATGGTTGAGACAAATACTGATATATAATTGTTCAACAAGTGTTTCCAAGTGCAAATGAAAATCTCTATCATTTCTTAAGTACTGTGACCAGTTGAAAGTAGACATTCAAAATGATTATGCATCGGTTGTTTCAAATGATCAAGCAAAGAGTGAATTCGAAGTTGCTGATATTGATACTTTGAAAGAAAGTTTGTGAACCTTGATTGAGAAAGAGCTTATTGATAAACAAGTATTTCATGCAAGATACATGAAGACACTCCATAATATTAGTACTACCCTTGGTAATTGCAATTCTCATCTTCTTACAAAGATAAAGATGTAGAAGAAGACATCATGCCTTCAGAACGTAATGCTTAGTATTTTATCATTATGCTTAAAAATTCTTGAGGTTATAAAAGTAGACACTTTTCTTGAAATTTTTATGAAATTATAACATTTTTGTTACTAAGTTAAAAAGAACTGGTTACAAACTGAATGGCTATATCGGCCTCATTTGTAAAGGAAAGGAACATTTTTGGTTGGAAGTTTTGGCTAAGTATTAAAAGTTGGAAGGATATAGAAACTGATGTCTTTATACCATGCATATTGGGATATCAATAAAGAAATTTGTTTCTGGTCTGTGTGTTAGATACCTATTTTTGTATGTTATTTCATTTTGATGTTGATATGACAGTCATTTTATTTCTTTATCATATTTTAATTTATGCAAACTTGGGTTGAATTCAATATAGTTGTTTCAGATTTATATGTTGGAGATTCTATTTTAAAAAGAATTATTTATCTCATGTGATGAAATTTCTTGCATATAAACTCTTGTTGCATGTTGTAAACGTTTGAAAATACTTTCTTAAAAGATAAATCTTTGAGTTTATCCTTCTGCATGTAGAAACCTGAAAATTATACATTTATATTATTGAGGTTGTTTTCCTTTTTTTAAAATTATTTATCTTTTTTTTCTTTTGGGTCAAAAGCATACACTCAAAAAATTATTAAATTCTATCATACAAAAGAGCTTCCCCTCTAAGCAAAAAGGAAATTGTTAATAATAATAATTTCTCCAACTATTGGTTTGTTTGCTACTACTAACTGGGCATTTCAAGGTTAATTTTCAAAGAAAAATTACAGTGACAAATTTGTTAACCAACACCTATGGAATTAGTTTCCATTTAGAATGATTACAATGAATGATTGGCACAATTTCCTACCACCCATAAAATATGACAAGCAACCTATGATGTTTTATGTTGTAAATGCTAAAAAAATAAATGCATTCACTAGCATAGTTTCAAGATTGCAGTTAATGCTAAAGGAATTTTCATTTAATCACCTATTAGTGTTATTCCTAAGAAACTTTAATTATATAACAATAGTTGTCCATAAGGCAAGTTGTCTCTAGTACTTCAACTAACAATAAAAGTCATTCCCTTAGAGCTATTTCAAAAAAAAAATCAAGGTAGAGAATTTGGGCAAGATCTGTTGGCAAATGTGTGGATAAGTGTGTTTTCATTGATGTCAACCTTTGTCGATACCATATGCACTTATTTTATAAGACATTTCATGGTTGGATGTCAAAATGCCTTGATTCATAAGGTCTCAAATTGTCCAAGGCATGGGATTGGCTTCACAGGAGCTCTGTCAAATGCTCTGCATTCCTTAGCTAATGTAAATATGATCTTGTGGTTCAAAGAGTAGCTCTACACAATTGTAAGGTGTGCATATGCCAACTTTCCATGCATAAGATTTACCGCAAAGTTCTCTGGAGTTATTAGAGTATACACATGCTATTTTCCAATGAATGTATGATAAGGAAGAACTATATGTCTCTACACTTCAACGCATCACTTTGTTTTGCCTTGAGGATTTGGAGTTATGTCTCTGAAGGTGGTATATCTACTCAGTCCAAGTTTTAGATGTTTTGGTTCACCACTAGCGGTTCTGTAGATGACAGTATGTTGTCTATGTTCTGACAACCTGGTAGGTTGGTTTATTGGTGTCTAAACGATCTACATCAGCAAGTGCTTGTTCAAATCTATGTACAGAGGCTATGTAATGCATGATGGAATCTCTTTTGGGTCTCTGGTTGCTCCGCAATATGGTATGTGATCTTCTCTTGTATAGCAATATTTTTGAAATCATTTTTTTTAGTATGAAGTGTTTGCGCCAGCATGAATTTATCTAAAATGACAAAGGGAGTGCACAAAAGTGTTGTTACATGCCATATCAGTCTATTGGAATGATCAACACAATGTTTTTTTCTCTCTCTAATACCACCTTGGTCTGGAGTTGATGTTTGACAGTTTGCTTGCTTTTTGAGCCAACATGTCATGTTGAGTTGCTTGCGCCAAGTGTTTAGATGTGTGCGCTAATTTTGAAGATGTGTTTTATGAAGAGTAGGTCTTGAATATCTTTCATCTTGAACCACATAAGATTTATTTCTTCTACAAATGTGTTTGAAGTTGACTTGTTGTAAATATTGTATATCTTATTTTACATGTTTGTAGCCGACAAGAAGAACCTTTTTTGAAGGATGTGGAAGGTATAAATAGAAGATCAAATTTTTGAGAAGATGTGCAAGTGTGTTATGAATGATTTGAGCAAACAATGTGCAAATAGATTTTCCCAAAATATCTTTTGATAATGAAATGTGTCAAAGATCAGTTTTGATATATCAATAGTGAATGTGTGTGAGAGTGCAAAGAAGAATATGTGTCAGTAAATGATAAATTTTGTTGAAGGCAATGAGTTGTAGGAAGTAGAGCATATTGAAGCAGATGTATGTACCAAAGGCAGTGAGTCAGAGGTAACAGATGTACTGATATATTCCAATTGTATGTTGAGGTTGTGAACCTTTGTTGTAACTTAAGCTGCATTGAGTAGGGAGTAGTGAACTTCATTTGGTTAAAGACCATAAATACTTGTAAAATATGTTTTATTTGTGAGGTTGGATTTGGACAATAGATCCAAGCAGCTTGCTCACCGTGGTTTTTCCCTTGTAGGATTTTCCACATAAATTTGGTGTTATGGTTGTTTGCATTTATTTTCTTCTATTTTTTATGGTTTAAATTGGCTAATTGTTGATGAATGGAAAGAATTGAGTAAGTACTTATTCACCCCCCCCCAAGTACTTATGTGTGTTCAACAATTGATATCAGAGCCAAATGCCTTGATACAGCCTAACAACTAAGGTAGATCTTGAGTGAAACACATGGGAGCTGAATTAAAGTCAAATGAGAAGGATCCTCTAGAAGCTAAAAGGCATGAAGATATGGAAGACATTAATGCAGAAGATTGTGAAGTGGACTTTGAAGGCGAACTTATTTCAGCTTTGGAAGATCTGGATATTGCAAGAAGAGAAAGTGGAGAATTGGAGATCAAACTCAAAGAATCAAAAGAGACAATTATCAATTTGAAAGTTCCACTTGAAGAAGGTAAAAGGGTTGCAGATTGCCTGAACAATAAGTTGAATGACAAAATAGTGGAACGCTCCAAACTTGAAGAAGAAAGTGTTTCCCTGAGGAAATAATTGGAGAAAGAAAAGGATCAAATAGACAAAGGTTTGAAGCTCAAGAAAAGTTCTAACATTCTTGATGAGATAATCAATAGTCAAAGATCTGTAAAAGGGAAGGGTGGTCTTGGATTTGAAAAAGGTCATAATTCAAAGACTAATATTCCTACAATAAAAAAAAGGAAAGAACCAAGTTGAAGATTCTAAAAAGGTTAAAGATGAAAGAAAGAAATTGGATGATGGCTTCATAAAGTTTAGCAATCAAAAGAAAATCTTCAAGAGATCTCCTCCTAAACAAACTGCTACTTCCAGGTTCTCTCAAATATTTCATGGTTATTGTTATTTTTGCAATAAGTTTGGTCATAAGGCTAATGATTGTAAAACTAAGGCAAGAAGGGATGATTCTTTTGTGCATCCAAGACATAATGGTGTAATTTCTCATTCCTTTTATGGCTAATGTTATGTATGCAATAATTTTGGTCATAGGGTTGCTAACTGTAAAATTAAAATAAGGAGAAATGGTTTAGCCCCTAAATATAATGTTGTTTGCTACAAGTGCAACAACTTTGGGCATAAAGCAATATTTTGTAAAAGTGGTTATGTGAAGCCACATGCTCAACATAAGAAGATAGAAGAAAAGAAGGAAGTTGCAAAGGTTTGGAGAAAGAAACAAGAGCAAGATATTTAAGTGAGGAATGACACAACACTTGTGCCTTGTGCACAAGATTTCATGCTTGATTGAGATAAAACCTTATCTTAAGGGGAGTTATCCTCCATAGTCTCTCAGCCCCCTAAAGAAGAGTAAGATGCTAATCATTTTAGCATTAAAGGTGATTTGAATGATTCAATAGTTTAAAGAATTGATTGATGAGTAAGATGGAATTTGTAGATCAATTGATCGAAGCAAAAACTTTGCTTGCCGAGGTATGTGGAATGAATGTCCATCCTTGTGAATTCATAGAGCACTTTGGAAACTTCTTACCTAACAAGTACAAGGTGCATTAATTAAGGAATGTTATGGAAAATGTGAAAACATTTATACTTCTATTTGATTGATATTGGCTCATTCGAATCAAAAGCATTTGCATCTGGAGGGAAGAAGAAGGTATCAAAGGCATCTTGTGAATTCAAGTGGAATTGTGGTGAAACCCTAGCGACAGTTCACAAAGGTATTTCAAGTCACTCATAAACCCTTGTTTTTAAAGTTTGAAAAAACAATGCAATGGCTACTCCAAAATTGGTGGATGTTTCTAAGAAACCTAGGCCGAAATATAAGAAGTTCTCTTTCAAGGCAATGGAGATAGATAGGGATGGTGTGTTTTCAAAAGTTACAGTTGATACCATACATACAGAAGATGTCAGGATCTATATTCCTTCTCTTATAAATGCAATTGATCACACAAAGTTTGAGGAGTTAAGGCACACCTTATTGGATGATGACTATGTCGCATGCAAACTAGAGTATACAAATGTGTTGGCTAAAGGGTTGGATGTACGGAAGGACTTCCCTGATTTCTATGACAACATTGAATGGGTAAGGATCATCTTGAGAAAAAATCATGATGAGTTTATGTATTTGGACAAACACTATAGGATTACCAAAGATGCAATTAAGGCAGTAACTAGGTTATGTGCAACCGAACCTGTTTTGATAATGAAATTTGTGAAGAATGAGAAGGTTACAGAGTTAACCAGAGCAAATTTTGACAAAAGAAATGAGCATAAACAATATCAATGATCTAGGTGTTAAGTATGCTTCAATTGGAATAGCATACAAAGTATATTTCACAAACAGAGAGGGCTCTGCAACTATTACTGCAATCCATATTGCTTACCAAATGGGTAAGGAAGAAAAGGATTTTGATCTATGTGAATTGATGAGGGAGCAATTGTTTGATAACCTCAAGAGAACCAAGGAGACCAGATACAACTTCAAGTTTGGGTCTCTGATCATTTTCCTTGCATTCTACTTTTTGAATGAATTGTTTGATTCCAAAGGCAAGGTCTGGCAACAACACATTTTGGTATCCACACAGATAAGGAATCACATGAGAGGATTCAATGATAGACAAGCTTGTAATACTTCATATTGGGGTTTCGTCAAGAACCTGCAAGCTAAAATGAAGGATAGCAAAAGAATTCCCTTTGATTTGGTGAGAAAATACAAGGATGAGATAACTTTTCTAGTTAATAAAGACTAATGTTACATCGAAGTTGTGGAACCAAGAACCTCTTGGATTCCTAAATTTCCTTATGAGGTATCCCCTGCTTAAGTCAGGGCATATGTTGAAAATTTGTTGAATAAGCCCAAGGATCCTACAACAAAGGTTTGGCACCTGTAGAGAAATCATGGACAAAATGATTCAGAAGAAGGTAGAAGAGACTCATGAAAAGAGGGTAGATAAAATGTTTCAGAGAATAGGCATTCCTTGCCTAACTAGGAAAGCCCCTCATTCCTCTACCCAAACTCTGGAGAACATTCCCTTAGACCTTGAGGAAATTGTTGCAAAGAAAGTGCCAAAAAGGTCAGGCAGATCAAACTCTATTGCTACTACTCCTCAAAATCCCACTAAATCCACTCAAACTACTACTAAGAAAAGAGTTGCATTTGAAACTAAAGCTGATGGGAAGAATCATCAAAGGTTTAAGCAACAAACCAAGAGAAACAAGGCGGATATAGAAGAAACAAAGGAAGAAGAGAAGGGGGAGGAAAGCGATTCCAAACTTGAAGGAAAAAGGAAAGAAGAAAAACAAGAAAACCCCTCTGGTGGCACCTCCACATGAGCCTCTCCAATTGGAGGCTATCTTTAAAATTATTGTAAGTCATGGCTTGTTACAAGAGAAATTTTCTTTGCATCCATAGTTCCCTCCTAGGATCAAAGGACTATTGAAAGGGAAATGATCATGTACATGATCAAATACAATGTGGCTCTCAACAAGATCCTAGGAGATGCTCTGGAGAGTCTAGCTCAAGCCATGAGTGAGAAAAGAGAAAAATCCATTAAAGTAGATGATGAGTTGAGGAAGGAAGCAATTGATAAAGTTGGATCCTCCATTTCTCGGGAAGAAAAAGATAAAATACTTTGAAAACAAGCTCAAGAATTCAGGTCAAATCAAAGAGTTGACATCCTTATGAGTATGGAAAAGGAAGATGGGGACAAAATACATAAGAAAACTGAGGAAGTGACCAATAAAACCATTGAGGAAGTGAGAAAATTTGAAGATGTGGAACAACCACATATGTCCCCTTAGCATGATACTATCTAGCATGAAGCAGAATAGGAGAAATAAGAACAAGTATCTCATAATGTAGAGCATGTTTCTCCTAGTCATGGTGTCCATGATAGCCCTCCTTCGAAGAACCCTGAACAACAGGATCAACAAGTAAAGGAAGATACATCTACTTCTGGAGCACATACACAAGAAACTCCAAAGGCATCCTTTTTAGCATCCCCCATTGACTCAATCAAATAATTTCTTGCATGGTAGAAACAAATTCAGCCTACAATTGTTGTGCAATTTCTGCAATTGCCTATGTTTGATGGGCAAGTTAACATGTCAAATATCTCACCGTTGCAAAAGTTGCAACTTGGTGATATCTTGCACTCCTCTGCAAGGGAAGAGATCTTGCAGTATCAAGTAGACAATTCAGAGACATTGTTGGAGGTTGCCAAAATATTGGAAACTAAAATGCCTTATGCAAAAAGGGATTCCTCTCTGCCACTCACTCAACAAATCAAATAGCTAATGGATTCCTTCAAGGAACATTTTCCTTATCTTGAGAAGCAAGCCGAGTTGAAGATTGCTAATAGCAGACTATTTGAGGCCTCCGATAAATGTGCAAAGTCACATGAGAAGCTGAAAACATGTATAGAAGATATTTAGAAATGTATGGAGGCGAAGGTATTGTAATAGTTTTGTCTGCAATGACCTACCACAACAAAAACTCTTAAGGATTAGATAAATGCCATGGAAGTGTATATCACAAATGTAGTTGCCACTTAGGATCCAATACAGGACAATGATGGTGCCATCAAGGAACAAGTTGAGAAGTTACACTCCCAGTTACCTTAAGTGCAAGACCAAAGGGAGCAGATAAAAATCCAAGTAAAAAAATTGCGGGAGGTTGTGAGTCTAAAGTTAGCATCTCTAACTGGTCTCCTGGTAGAAGCAAAAGGAATTGAGCAAAAGAATCATATACCATCCTCCTTGGAAGAAGCAGAAGGCATTCATGCTCATACGGTGAGTCAAATCCAAATCACAACTTATGTGAAGAAGCAATGGGATAGCTCCTTGACTCATATGAATTCAATCTACAAGAACATTCTTCCATTTGGTCAAAGCTGAGTATGTATTGATGACATGGTTTTTGTAACATTTTTGATATGTAAATATGTGGTGTAGATAGAAAATAATTGTTCAAGATTCTATGTATATAAAAGAATCTTTTGGAGTAAGGGGGAGTGAATTATAAAAGTGTGTATAGATAGGGGAATTCATATGCTTTAGTCCCCTACCCTTTGCCCTTGATGTCAAAGGGGGAGAAATAAAGGAAGTTCCAATAAGTGTTTCCATCAATGACAAAGGGGGAGATTGTTTGCAAATGTGCAAATAAGTGTGTTGTCATTGATGTCAACTTTTTTTGATAACATATGCACTTATGTTATAGAACAATTCATGGTTGAATGTCAAAATTCCTTGATTGATAAGGTCTCAAACTATCTGAGGCACAAGATTGGCTTCACAAGAGCTTTATCAAATGCTTAGCATTCCTCAACTGATGTAGATATGATCTTGCGGTTCGAAGAGTAGCTCTACACTATTGTAAGGTATACATATTCCAAGTTTCCATGCATAAGATTTACCACAGAGTGTTCTAGTGTTATTAGAGTATGCACAATTATCATAGTTGAAAACCTCTCAGAGTAGTTGGCAAGTTTTTAAAAACTCCCGAGTTTTTTTTTACAACGGGTTTTTCCCACATTTACTCTCCAAAATTGTTCGCCAAATAAAGGAGGAAAAAAACTTGCCCGTCCAAAAAAATGGTCTCCCGCGGCCGCTAAAAAGGAATTTTTCATTTCATTTGATTTTATAGGTACTCTCCAAGTCCAATTTTCCAAGTTTTCCTACAAGTCTTCATCTATAATATCGGCTAGTTCTTCCTCCCCCTAGTTTTCATTAGACATGGGAAGAGGAAGATGTAAATTTATAAAATATATTAATGTATTATTTACTTTCTTTTTTACAAAAAACATTTGTTATTTTCATTTTGTTTTAGACTATCAATATCAGCGCATTCCACATGAGGATGCCATTTTGTACCCAATTTTCTTTCAAATCAATCAAACACAACTAGACTCAACTTGTTTCTTTTATGTACTCATTTATTGACTCATTGCATGCATCTTATCATTGAATTTTGTAAAGAAAAAGTGTTTTTAATGAAATTTAAGCAACTATTTAAGTTGTCGAGTTTTTTGCCGAGTTTCTTCCGAGTTGTGTTTTTTGACCTTGGCGAGTTTTTCTATTCGGCGAGTTTTTCAACTATGCATGTTATGTTCCAATTAATGTATGATAAGAAAGAACTGTGTGTATCTGCACTTCACCACATCCCTTTGTTTTGTCTTGCAGTTTTGGAGTTATGTTTCTAAAGGTGGTATGTTTGCTCAATCCAAATTTTAAATGTTTTGGTTCACTATTGGCGGTTTTGTAAATGACAATGTGTTGTCTATATTTCGGCAACCTAGTAGGTTGGTCTATTGATGTCTAAACATTCAGCGTCAGCAAGTACTTGTTCAAATTTGTGTACAAAGGCTATATAATGCATGATGGAATCTCTTTGGGCTCTTTGGTTTCTTCGCAAGATGGTATGTGATATTCTCTTGTACAACACCATGAATTGGTCTAAAATGACAAAGGGGGTGCACAGAAGTGTTGTCACATGCCTTATCAATCTATTTGAATGATCCACACAAAGTTTCTTCATCTCTCCAATACCGCCTTGGTCTGAAGTTGATATTTGACAGTTTGCTTGCTTATCGGGCTGACTTGTCATGTTGAGTTGCTTGTGCCAAGTGTTTAGATGTGTCTGCTGATTTTGAAGATGTGTTTCATGAAGAATAGGTCTTGAATATCTTTCAGCTTGAGCTATATAAGATTTATTTCTTATACATATGTGTTTGAAGTCGACTGTCGTAAATATTGTATATGTTTTACATGTTTGTAGCCAACAAGGAGAACCTTTTTGAAGGATGTGGAGGGTATAAATAGAAGATCAAAGTTTTTGAGAAGATGTGTGAGTGTGTTGTGAATGATTTGAGAAAACAATGTGTGAATAGATTTTCGTAGAATAGCTTTTGATAATGAAATGTGCCAAATATCAGTTTTAATAGATCAAAAGTGAATGTATGTGAGACTAGGAAGAAGAATATGTGCCAGTAAATGAGAAAATTTGTTCAAGGCAGTGAGTTGTAGGAAATAGAGCTTATTGAACCAGATGTATGTACCAAAGGCAGTGAGCCGAAGGGAATAGATGTACTGATATATTCCAATTGTATGTTGAGGTTGTGAACCTCTATTGTAACAGTTTTATTGGGTAGGGAGTAGTGAACTTCCTTTGTTTAAAGGCAATAAATACATGTAAAATATGTTTTATTTGTGAGGTTGGATTTGGACAATAGATCTAAGAAGCTTGCTCATTGATGTAGGAGCATCCTTGGTTCTTGGCAATCTTGCATCAACCAAAAATATTTTCATTTAGTTTTGTTCCTGTTCAGTTCTTATTCAGTTCAAGTTGGAAGATTCGGTATTTCATCAGACCCTACAGATCTATGTTTTCATTGAGGACATGTTCATTTTCCTTATTCCAAGATTTCAGCACGATTGGATATTTTTTCGGTAAGTTATCGCTTTCGGATTAAGTGAGTTTATGGAACTGGCCTCGGAATAATTTCAAACCTAACGGCTGGTTTGATCACTCGTGGATCTTTCCCATGGCTTGCGGATCCTTACGGTGTGTTTTGAATTGTTTCATGGAGTGTGTCTGACCCTAATTTTAGGTCCACACTTCATCATATGCACCTTCCGTGGAGAAATTCAGATTTGAGGCTGACTTATTCATGCACACATTACGTTTCCTTCATCGGAGATTGTAATGATCTTTGGCTAATGTGGATGTTTCTAGATCTCAGATATGATATAAAACATTGTAATAGATCATTAGGATAGCAACCAAGGCAATTAAGAAGAATACAGATTTCGATCTGTAAGATTTTCACTTGCATTAAGGAGCATGTAGGAAGATTGTATTTTAGAGCATGTTATATCAGGCCTGTGAGTTGAATCTGTAAATCCAAATGTTGTCGATCGATTGTAATCAAAAAATTTGATAATACGAAAGTTTGAATCTGCATTTGCCTCCATATTTTGTGTTGCTTTTGTTGTCTAACTCTTGTTGCACGGTCTGGATTGTTCTCTTTGAGGACCCTCCTACTGTGACTGCACCAGATTGGTATCAGAGCGAAATTTTTTCTGTGAGAGATCATCAGAGTTTGTGAAGTCCTATTGAAGATTTGTTGTGGGGTGATGGACTTAGGATCCAACCTGCAGCTGTAAAGAACTTGTGTAAAGATGGCGGGAAGAAGAAATGGTAGAGGAAATGGAGCACGTGGAAATGCAGACCCAACTATAATGGAGATGTTGAGAGGAATTGCTACTAGATTAGAAGCAGTCGAAACGGCCCAGAGGAGAGGTCGATCAGTTGATGATGTAAGTGATGAAGAGGTAGAAGAAACAAGAAGAAAGGGAAAGATAAGATCAACCTGGCCTTGATCAAGGAGAAGAAAGGTTCATAAGAGCCTTAACCAGAGTAAATACTAAACCACATTTCAATCCACCAGATTATAGTGCCAAGTTGGATTCGGATGAATTGCTTGATTGGATAACGGAGATGGAGAAGTACTTTGATTTTGGAGGAACCACAAAAGACAAGGTGGTGAAATTTGTTTGTACAAAGTTGAAAGGACATCCATCTCTTTGGCGAGAACATTTACAGATAGATAGGCAAAGAAGAGGAAAGGAGAAGATAAAATCATGGGATCGGATGGTGAATAAGTTAAAGACAAATTTCATACCTGTAGACTATTAGATCAATTTGTTCTCAAAGTTGTAGAATTTGAACTAGAAGGAGTCAAGTGTGACAGAGTATATTGAGGATTTCTACAAGTTGAATATCAGATTCAAACATTCTGAGGATGAGATCGAGCAAGTAGTCAGATATGTGAATGGTTTGAGGTCGTCTGTACAGGATGAGATCAGTTTGATCAAGTTGTTGAGTGTGGAGGAGGCATATCAATGTGCCCTAAAAGCAGAAGAGAAGTTGAATAAAAGACATGAGTAGAGATAGAGAGGAAGAGGTGGAAGATTTCAGAGAGGAAGAATTTTTACTGGAGGAGGAAGAGGATCTTTTGCAGATCAGAATAAAAATAAGGAAGTAAGTAAGAATGATAATTCATACCGTAGAGATGATGTAAACTCTTACCAGAGAGGAGGATATGGTGGTTATCAGAATAAGGATTACAAAAAATATGATAGAAGATAGGAGAAAAGAGTATTCAAAGGAACTTGTTTCAAGTGTGGTGGAGAAGGACATAGAGCATTCAAGTGTAATCAGGGAGAGACAAGCAGAAAGACAAAGAACAGTAGGAGAACAGCCTTTGTTGAGGAGGATCATGTCGGATCATCTAATAAACCGGGAGAGGGAGAAGTGTTGGTGAACAGAAGAGTACAGTGTCAAAGTGAGATGGAGCAAGAACTGTTGCAGAGAAAGAATTTTTTCTGAACCAAATGCAAGGTAGTTGGTAAATGTTGTAGAGTGATTATTAATAGTGGAAGCTTTGAGAACCTAGTTTCTGCAGAAATGGTGACCAAATTGAAGCTAGAAAGATCGAAACACCTGAAGCCCTATCAGATAGCATGGATTCAAGATGAGCATAAGATACTAGCAAGTGAACAATGTTTGGTGAAATTGAAGATAGGAAATTACCATGATGAAGTTTTGTGTGATATCATGCCTATGGATGTATGTCATGTTTTGTTGGGAAGGCCTTGGCAGTATGACAGATAGGATATTCATGATGGAAAGAAGAACATATGTACCATTGTTGCAAATGGGATGAAGCGGACTTTGTTACCATTGGAGGATGTTCCTAAAGTTGAGGTTTGTACGAATGCTAGAATTTGTTTGGTTGATGGAAGGAGATTCCTAGATGGACTAAGAAATGAGAACATGTGCTATGCCTTGGTTCCTAAGAAGGTTGAAGACCTAAAGCATGTAGAAGAACAAACAGAGGAGATAAAGGAGTTGTTGACAGAATATGAAGCTATCATTTTGGATAATGTACCAGATGGATTGCCACCTATGAGGAGTATCAGTCATTGCATGGATTTGATTCCTGGAGCTAGTTTGCCTAATAAAGCAGCACACCAAATGACACCAGCAGAGAATGAAGAGTTGAATAGACAAGTGCAAGAGTTGTTCAGAAAGGGTTTGATCAGAGAGATCTTAAGTCCTTGTGTAGTACCTATTGTGCTAGAACCTAAGAAGGATGGAGAATGGAGGATGTGTACAAACTCTAGAGCCATAAACAAAATCATAGTGAAGTATAGATTTCCTTTACCCCAAATGGATGACATTATGGATTGTTTGAGTGGAGCTAAATACTTTACAAAGATAGATTTAAAGAGTGGATATCACCATATCAGAATCAGAGAAGGGGACAAGTGGAAGACAACATTCAATACAAATGAAGGATTGTATGAGTGGTTGGTGATGCCTTTTGGACTAACAAATGCACCAAGTACTTTCATGAGGTTGATGAATGAGGTATTGAAGAAATTCTTGGGTAAGTTTGTGTTTGTCTATTTGGATGACATCTTGATTTTCACTAAGACTGGAGAAGAACATTTGTTGCATATAAGACAAGTCTTGCAGAGGTCAAGAGAAGAGCAGTTGCTGATAAACATTAAGAAGTGTAGTTTCATGAAGGAAGAGTTGGTATATCTAGGATTTGTGATATCTGCAGATGGATTGAAGATGGATCCTGAGAAGGTAAGAGCAATTGTTGAATGACCTACACCGGAAAGCATTGGAGAGGTAAGATCATTTCATGGATTGGCTAGTTTCTACCAAAAGTTCATTAGGAATTCCAGTTCTATTTGCAGTCCTATGACAGAAACAATGAGAAGAGATAAGAAGGATTTTAAATGGACATCTGGAGCAGACTGAAGTTTTGAGTTGTTGAAGCGGAAAGTGACTGAGCAGCCTGTGTTGGCTTTACCAAACTTTAATAAGGTATTTCAAGTAGACTGTGATGCAAGTGGAAATGCAATTGGAGCAATTTTAAGTCAAGAAGGAAGACCAATAGCTTATTTCAGTGAGAAATTGAATGATGTTAGGAGGAGGTATTCAGTGTATAACAAGGAGTTTTATTCCATAGTTCAAGCCTTGAAGAAGTGGAGACATTACTTGTTGCCTAAAGAATTTGTGTTGTATACAGATCATCAGACTTCGCAGTAATTGAATAGTCAATGTAAGTTGAATCAAAGACACATGAGATGGGTGGAATTCTTGCAGAGCTATACTTTTGTTCTGAAACATACGAGTGGAAAGTCAAATAGAGTTGTTGATGCCTTGAGTAGGAGAAGGAATTTGTTGGCAGGGATGAGAGTGGAAGTATTAGGCTTTGATGAATTGAAGAACTTGTATGAGGATGACCCGGATTTTGCAGAACCTTGGAGAGCTTGTAACGAACCAGTCTTGGAGGATAGGAGTCAGTGGTTGGATTATTTCATTCTAGAGGATATGTTGTTCAGAAGGAATCAGTTGTGTATACCTCAAAGTTCAATGAGGGATAATTTGGTGAAAGAAAAACATAGTGGAGGATTGGCACTACACTTTGGAATTGATAAGACAGTAGCATTGGTAAGTGAGAATTAAATTTGGCCACAGATTCATAAGGATGTTCGAAAATTTGTGCAAAGTTATAGAGTTTGTCAAGTTGCAAAAGGGAGTAGTCAGAATGTTGGATTGTATAAACCCTTGACAGTTCCAGAGAGACCTTTGGAGGATATCAGCATGGATTTCATACTTGGTTTGTCGAAAACTCGGAGAGGTAATGATTCTATATTTGTGGTGGATAGATTTTCTAAGATGGCACATTTCATACCTTGTAAGAAGACAATAGATGCAATACATGTAGCAGACTTGTTTTTCAAGGAAGTGGTCAGATTGCATGGATTACCTTGGAGTATTGTTTCAGATAGAGACACAAAGTTTTTTGGTTACTTTTGGGGGACACTTTGGAAGAAGTTGTAGACAGAGTTAAAGTTCAGTTCTACTTTTCACCCACAGACTGATGAACAGACAAAGGTAGTAAACAAGTGTTTGGGGAATTTGCAAAGATGTTTGGTTAGAGAGAAGACCGAAAGTTGGGATTTAGTCCTTGCACAAGCAGAGTTTGCTTACAATAATTTAGTGAATAGGAGTATCGAGAAGACACCTTTTGAGATTGTTACTGGAGTTCATCCTAGAGGTATATCAGAATTGCGAGACATCAGTAAGGAAGATAAAAGGAGTGCAAAAGAAGAGGAATTTGCAAAACATATGAAGAAAGTGCATACTCAAGTAAAGCAACAATTGGAAGATATGAACCGGAAGTATAAGGAGCGAGCAGACGAAAAGAGGAGACATAAGGAGTTCAAAGTTGGAGATGAAGTGATGGTATATTTGAGGAAGGAAAGATTCCTAGTTGGCACATACAATAAGCTCAAGATGAGGAAGTTTGGACCATGTAAGATTTTGAAGAAATTTGATTCAAGAAATGCATATAAAGTAGAGTTATCGGATGACATGGGTATATCACCTATATTCAACATTGCAAACCTACATCAGTACCATGAAGTAGAGTTTAGTGAAGACAGTAAAGCAAAATTGGAGAAACAGTTTCCTACCAGATGAGATAGAAGAGATTTTGGATATTAGTGATGAGAGGAAAATGTGTGGAAGATAGTACAAAGAATATCTTGTGAAGTAGAAGGGTAGACCAGTAGAGGATTCTTCTTGGATTTCTCAGGCTGAGGTAGACTGTATCGTTTTTCCTTTAGCCCCAGCAAAGTGAGGGACTCACTTTTCAAATAACCCTGGATGTCTGATGCAGGAGCATCCTTGGTTCTTGGCAATCTTGCATCAACCAAAAAATTTTTCATTCAGTTTTGTTCTTGTTCAGTTCAAGTTGGCAGATTCAGTATTTCATCATGTTTGTCAACCAGACCCTACGGATCTATGTTTTCATCGAGGACATGTTCATTTTCCTTATTCCAAGATTTCAGCACAATTGGATCTTTTTCCGGTAAGTTATCGCTTTCGGATTAAGTGAGTTTTTGGAATTGGCTCTGGAGTAATTTCAAACCTAACGACTAGTTTGATCACTCCCGGATCTTTCTCGTAGCTTGCGGATCCTTACGATGTGTTTTGAATTGTTCCATGGAGTGTCCCTGAACTTAATTTTAGGTCCACACTTCATCATATGCACCTTTCGTGGAGAAATTCAAATTTGAGGCCGACCTATTCATGCACATGTTACGTTTCCTTCATCAAAGATTGTAATGATCTTTGGTCGACGCTGATGTTTTTAGATCTCAGATATGATATAAAACATTGTAATAGATCATTAGGATAGCAATCAAGGCAATTAAGAAGAATACATATTTCGATTTGTAAGATTTTCGCTCGCATTGAGGACAATGTAGGAAGACTGTATTTTAGAGCATGTTGTATCAGGCTTGTGAGCAAAATCTGTAAATCTGAATGTTGTCAACTGATTGTAATCAAAAAATTTAATAATACGAAAGTTTGAATCTGCATTTGCCTCCATATTTTGTGTTGCTTATGTTGTGTAACTCTTACTGCACAGTCCAAACTGTTCTCTTTGAGGACCCTCCTGCCATGACTGCACCACTCACCTAATTTTTCCCTTATAGGGTTTTCCATGTAAATATGGTGTTATGGTTGTTTGCATTTGTGTTCTTCTACTTATTATGGTTTAAATTGGTTAATTGTTGATGAATATGATGATTGAATAACACTCACTAACTCCTATGTATATACCCTATTTATGATTTGGATATCATCCAAGCAAACATGGATACCTATATATCGCCTAGGTTGAGTTGACTACATAAATAAGACTAATTAAATGATTAGATATATTATAAGTTGGCTACACGTCTTGATACAATTATTGGTTTATGGGTATAGCACTTGGCTTGTCTTCTATAGAAACTATATGGGTTCATTT
Source organism: Sequoiadendron giganteum (assembly GCA_007115665.2). Classification (NCBI taxonomy): domain Eukaryota; kingdom Viridiplantae; phylum Streptophyta; class Pinopsida; order Cupressales; family Cupressaceae; genus Sequoiadendron; species Sequoiadendron giganteum. Next base: position 462,884,989 of record CM021101.1, on the reverse strand, counting down.
CTATGGGCTTCTAATGGATTTTTGGAATGAAAGTTGTTTCAAGATAGTAGTAGGAGTAGGTGAGGTGAGGAAGATAGATCTCAAGACCCTAAAGAAGTCTAAACCATTTTTTGTACTAGTATGGATATGGATCTCCCTTCACCCAAAAATATGAGCATAATGATAGGAAATCATTCATTTGTTCAACATTTGGATTATGAGAGCATTCACTTTAGACATTATAAATGTCATAAAGTAGGGCATATAGCTATAGTGTATGAGCAATATAAGAGAAAATGGATGTCTACAAGTGGCAATATGAAATGGCAAGTTAGGAAGTCTTCAATTCTACACAAGAAATTTGTCAAGGGAAGAAATCTTGATTTCTTTTACAAATGAGGCATATCCTCCAACATGGAATGATTTCATAGAAAATTAAGATGTTCCCTCTAATCCCCCAAAAGGAAACATCAAAAAACTTTCATAATATAAGTCATGTACAAGGGTCTCCAACAAGTAAATGTTGTAGAGCAATTCCATAGAAAGTTGGAAGATGAACACTCTACACTTGGAAAGAATGAAAGATTGCATTCATAAAAGGGTTATAGAAGGGATTTCTAGAAATCAAAAGGGAAAGGAGGTAACTATAAACCCATGTAAAAAGAAGAAAGGTAGAAAATCAAACCCCATGCTTTTAAAGGAGGGAATGGGTGAGGAAATAAGAGAAAGATCCCAAGCAAAAACTATAGACTTTTTATCTTTGTCAACGTGAACAAAAGGGCATCCTCTATAAAAATGAAGTTTTTTTCATGGAATGTTTTGGGTTTCAATGCACCCAACAAGTGTAGATTGTTCAGAAAAATCATCCAAGATAGCAACCCAAATATTCTTTTAATTCAAGAATTGAAATATACTAAGGTAACCTTTGAAGGTACGATGGCTATATATTTGCCAAAATAACATGGACTGGCAATAGACCATTAAGGAGCTTCTATGGGCTTGAGTATCCTATGTAATCCTAGCCCTATTGCAATAAATAACATTGCAACTAGTAAATCTTGGATGTGTTGTTCTTTTCATTGATTTCAAGAAAATACATAGCAAGATTCATTGTTAACATATATAGCCCTAATTCATCTATTCAAAAGTATCATATGTGGCAAGAAGTAAAAGATCAAATTGCTAGCATAGCTAGCTATCTCATTATTCTAGAGGGGATTTCAATGCGATCTTGCCTACTAAGGAGAAGCATGGCAATATTAACAAGATAACCAAATCTTTGCAAAAATTTAAAGAGCTAGTTCAAGAGTGTTATCTATCTGAAATACAGTGTAAGCAAGGCACATGCACATCAAATAATAGACACAAGATTTAATTATATTGTGAAGTGCTTAGATCTTTATCCTAGGGCTCCATATTGGTTAGTAGTGTTCTTCAAAGGTATTACAGTGTAACATTTATCTACAATGTAAAGGCTGAATTTGAAAATCAAACTAGAAAAATGCATGACGAGAAAATAGAATGGGGGGATTTTGGCAACAAATTTGCAAGAAAATGGCTATTGGTGAAGCTTTGTAGTAGAATGCCTATAAGATTCAAGATAAAGGATTTGAAAGAAAGTATTTTGATAAAGAAAGGAACCTCCTATGTCAACAAGAAGCACTTCAAAAGAGGGGATTTATGTTGGGATCAAAAAGCTAGAGATAGATGGGTAAAAGCTACTAATAGAAACTCTAAATATTTTCATGCAATTTCTCAAGCCAAGAAAGTGTCAAAGTGAATTAGTCATGAATGATAAAAATGGATGCAGCAAAACTTCTCAAGTGGAAATTGCAAATATTGCAATTGATTTCTTTTTTCAAGTTGCTATTGATAGAAGAGTATATGCAAGAGACATGATTCCTTTTTTGCCTTCATCCCCAAGCTTATTTTAAATGAAAAAAATGACTTGTTGACGGCCCCCTTTTTTATGAATGAAGTTTAGAATGCAATAATGGGTTGCAAAGAAATAGCGGCCTAGGTTCGAATAGATTGCCTTCAAGGTGTTTTAGGAGATCTTGGGTATGTTGGGTAAGGAGAAGAATATGAAACTTAGATGTTGTTTTAACAATAATTGTGTTCCCATCCTTACCCAACATACCCCTATAATAAGTCTTAACAATGCGCAGTGGGTGAATCAAACTTTTTGTGATGTCACTCCCGTCTCCTCCACATTGTTGTGAGTTTGGTTTAAAAGGTGTTTTCCTGTCATGTACAAATTTCAGTCCTATTAGTGCTCGAGGGATTTTGGGTGACAGGTTTCTATCTACGCCTTATTCAAACCTTGGCACCCACTCGCATGTTCCAATCTTTGTTCTTGCTCCCTCGTATGTCGTGACAATTGATTTCCCATTGATTTGTACTAATGGCACCTCTTTTCTTACCTTCTGATGTCCCTAATGGTGGTTCTCACCTTCCATTAGGTTTTTCTTGCCCCTCCCAACAAGGTAATCCCTTATCTTGCTCTCCTTCCTCCCCAATTGTTATTTATGGCCAAGAGGTGTTAGCTAATGAAGAACACTTTAAACATCATGCTCTCATCTACAGATTTAATGGTTTTTGGCTTTCCCTTCCTACCATGAACAAATGGACTTTGAAGACTTGGGGGCCCCTAACGAAGAGCAAGATTATACTCTATCCATGTGCTAAGGGTTTTTTTGTGGCGTCCTCCCAATCAGATGTTGATAGAACACAAGCGTTGGATGGTGGGCTTCGGGTGTGGGGAAAGCACTCCCTCTCTCTTAATCCTTGGTTTTCTACCTTCAATCCACTAATAGAATCATTGAGTATTAGGCCAATTTGGGGTGAACTTCCCAATCTTCTTCTCCAATTTTGGGATGTTTCTTGTTTAGAATCTATTGGTAATGCTCTTAGTCTTTTTTTATAGTAAGATGATACAACAATAAATTATGGTCATACTACTTATGCTCGTGTTTTCATGGACATTGACACCTATAAGGAGCTACCTGGGGATATTGTCCTACTTGTTGGGGATAGACCGTGGACTCAAACACTCAACTCCAAGGGCCTCCCCTTTCGTTGCAAGAGATGCTTTGTTGCAAGACACTTGGCTTCGACTTTCCCTAGCTCTCATCGCAAGGAGAGGCGACTTGGTGGAAAAATGTCCACCATGAGTGTTTGATGGCTGGGGACTTTTTTTATTTTAAGGAGGCATTGGAGGACAACTTGGCCGCAAAGGTCATGATATCTTTTGAAACTCGCAACACGTTATCTTCCATGGGCACTTTGGTCGTTCCACCTTTGAACTCTTTGATGCTAAGGGTCGAATCTAGAGATCATGTTCCACCTTCGAACTCTTTGTTCCAATTTCATCGCTTTGGGGGTAGCAAAGGATAGCCCTTCCCTCTCCGCTCAATTTGAGTCTTTGGAGGATGATATTTTGTGGAGGATTATCCATAGAAGGAAACATGGTCATCCTAAACATGCTTGCACCTCCCACACCCAAGTTTTGGGTGCTTGGAGCAATAGAAGGGGTCCAAGGGTGGCATAATTGGCCATCCTTATTTGTTTTGTTGGCAGATTGGGTGCAATTGTTTGTGTTGTTGGTTGTGTTTTGTGTGTGACAACTTCGTTGTTGTTTTGTTATAGCTTGTCTCTTTTGGCTAGTTTTTAGCTATTGTTCGATTGTGTTGGATGTCTCTTGTTGTAAAAGGTTTTGAGGCCCATTCAAAACCTATTTTTCCATAATCAAAAACAATGTAGAGGGGCAACCCTATTAGCAAAAATTGAATCCATCTATAGTGTATGTTATATGAGATTGAAATTGAATATGTTATATGAGGTTGAAATTGAATGAGTCTCGCAAATAGTAATAAATGCAACTAACAAAAGATTGTGTCAAAATTAGCAACTAGGGTAATCCTAGAAAAGGTATTGATGTAAAGGACAAATTGAATTGTGTGAAAGTTTCACATTGTGTCAAGAACAAAACAAGATCACTAGTTTTAATTAGCTAGCAAATGTTTTTTTCTTAAGGCCTTTTCATTAGTCAAAAGTATTGATGCAAGAGATAGGGAGAATCTACATAAGTGTATTGAGGATGATCACCCCCAACTCATAATGATACAAGGAAATGGCAAGAAATTTTATAATAATTTGCAAAGGCAACGACTAGGTTGTTTAGCATCATGTTTGTATAACCCTTTGCATGTATATGATTTACTGCTCCATTAATTAAAGTGATGAGAAGACTATCGTTTCCCATGCAAAATGAAGATATCAAGCAAAGCTCTTGCATGTTTGCATATAGATATTGATGGTGCTATCTAGTATGCAAACGATGGAACAAAAGTTTTATTTATTGTTGGTGATCTTAACAAGAATCTTAGCTCTCATCGCATGTGGTTCCCCTTCAAGAGACCCAATGCATTTGGGGTCAACTTCCAATCACTGGCTCAAGAAAATCTTTAATTGTAAATCAGTAGCTAATCAAGGTCATCATAGTTGTTCTAGGAATGGTGGGCATTGTGAATAATGTAAGATTGTGCACCAAAGCTTTCATAACGGCATATTCATGCACAAATTGAAGATGGTAATTGGGATTGATAAATTGAGGGAAAGTATTCAAGCACTAGTGCACTGGTGGCCTTGGCCGAGGTGGAGCTCACCCCTATTTCTGGAAATGAGGTTTATAATTTGAGTACTAGCAGTTTGATACTTCGGCGAGTGATTCAGCACAAGGGTGTCAATAGTATGGATCTTCAAGATCCCAGTTACTGTTTTGTTGGTGTTATAGAATGTCTTTTGATGCAACTCTTATGTTGTAGTAATCTTCTGGTAGGTAGGAATGATATGGAGTTTATACTTAATCCTATGGTGTTTCTACACAGCTATGCCCACTTCCTGGGTTTTTCAAGCAGTTTTAGTTCCTCATATGTTGTATGTTTGCTGTGTTGCTGGATTAGAGCCCTGTATATAGAACTCCAATGCTTTATTTTTTTTTAAAAAGGAACGATTATGTGCTAGGATTCAGATAAATCCCAAAGTCCATGTGTAAGATGTCTAATACACTACAATTCTTAATGTTCAACATCATAAAATTTAAGTACACATTCAAATAGAAGACACATGCCCCCTTATTGCTGACACCAAGTCCTACAGGAGCACTTACCTATACACCCACACTCACAGCTAGCTGCATCTGCACCAGATATTTCCTAATCCACAAGATTGCAGCGTGACATACAACTGTGTCTATGGAAACAGTTCTACATTATCCAGAGTCCTGACAATTGTAGTTCATACAACTATTTATAATGTAGCACACAGAGTTGGAGTTCCTGAGTCTTCAATAAAATATGGATTGCAAAGCCCCCACAAGGATTTTCTATTTTTCAAGCATAAGAAATCTGAGATTGTTTCTCATGGAACAGCACACAAGACAGAAACAAAGATGTACAGGAAAAACAAGTGTAGCATCAATGTACTAATCCTCCCTAAAGGCACAAAAGAAACATACTAAAATACGACCACAGTTCAATTATTAAGTGTTATTTTTATCTTTTCAAATATTTAATACATGTATAGATATTAAATAATAAATACAAAGCTTTTCAAATATTTAATACATGTATGGATATTAAATAATAAATACAAAGCTTTGTGCTCAATAAACAAAAGGCAAGGTTTTGAACATGTAGTGCCACTTGTTATCTGAGAGTCGAATACATTGTAAAATCGATTGAATTATACTGGAACTCCTGGAGAGGAACTGGATTTCTATTTCAGCACAAGACAGATACATGATGAGAATAGATGATGATGAAAATGTTTATGTTGAAATAGCATAGGATATAGACACTAAAGAGTGTCATCATTTCATACTAAAATGGATAAAACAGTCTTTCAAAATATAGTTGAACAGCAAATACTTACGGATAAGGACCATAAACCTTTACTTGACGAATATGAGTATCTCGTCCATTTTGATGATTAGATAATACAGCAAGCTGCAGCATAAATGTTTGCACAAAAACTTCCCTGAAAAGCATTAACAAGGGTAAATCTGTCAGTCTAAGAAGAATGGAAAACTACAGTATATCAAAATATGTATTTAATTAAGCAAGATCACCATCACAGGTAGAAATCATTTTCAAAATTAATTGATAAGTAAAATAAAGTGCGTGCAAAAAACACTTTTGGTAAATTCATTGTAATGAAAATTGATAAAATGCCATATTTTACATCTATCAAAGTCATGATCAGCCAGACTGTATCTGTAGACACCTAAAAATGTCTAACGCGTTCTTTTAAACTAATCATTTCCCATCATCATCACTCATCACCCCTTTCATCACTATTAATTAAATATTCTAATTATTTGATTAAACTAACCCATTCATCATCTTTAATTAATCACTTTTCTTTATCCACTTTAATTAAATAATTTTTAATTATTTAATTGATTTCCAATTTATTCTTTCATCTCCATAATTAAACTTGCATTATTCCCCTATCCATATAATTAAATATTTTTTGATTGTTTAATTAAATCAAGCATTCCTCTCATCTCCCATAGTTAAATATTTTTTTATTATTTAGTTAGCTAATTATTCCTCCACATTTAATTAGTTAATTATTAATTTATTTAGTTTACACATTCCTCTAAAAATAAATAAAATCATTATTTTGCATAGTTTCGTGGAGTTTCCTGACGAGGGATGCAAGGACAAGGGACCAAGGGCCTAAGTTTGGGGACAGCGAGGGGGCGATGGCAAGGTGGCAGCAAGGGGTCGGCATTGAAATACATATACTACTTGAAAAAATAGTTATAAAAAGATTTATAAGTATAAGAATTACAAATTAAACATTGGCAAACTTGTTTTAAACATTTGAATTTTGAAGTGGACATTGACGTAGTGTGACAACTCTTCTTGCTCCTCCTCAACCCTTTGCTCTTCATTCTCACTCTTTCACTTTACACTTACAGTTCACTCTCACACTATTAGCTTCTTGTTGATTTTTTTGTGAATTAAAATGAGGATATGAGGCGGTTCTATAGAGTTTGTGGGGTTTGGGTGGATCCCATAGGCCATTAGGGTTCAGCCTTGGGCACGGAGCTCAAAGAAAATTTTGATTTTTTAAAAAAATTGCTTTTTGGTCATGTTGTTGGAGGAGACTCCTGGGTGTCCCCAAGATGGTTAGGAGATTCCTAAGAGTCCCCAGACGTCAAAGGGATACCCTAGAGTCCCCGATGTCTTGATGGCATTTCAAAGATGTTAGTGTTGGTTGTGGCGCAGCAAGGGGATGTCCCTCCCAAGTCCCCAAGTCTTCAAGACATCTCCATCTCAAAAACGCGAGGTTTTTTGGGGGCTACGCATCCCCATGGAACATTGTTATTTTATTTATTTGATTATTTCCTAATAATAGCAAATCCTATCTTTGTTCTTCTAATCCTAAATTTGGTGACCTTTTCTAAATTTAGTGAGTGGACTAAACTTCAACCATGTTGTGCCTATAGCACACACGCCCCATTCTGAATGGGAACCCTCTCTTTTTCTTTCTCGCCGGGTCGCTTTTGTCGTCGTCTCATTTTGTGTGCCCTATTTTTGAAGTCTTGAATGGTCAATAAATCCCAAAAGTCATCATCTTAGATTGACCAAGTTTCACCACCCTTGAAAATTTGAAGTCATTGGCCTTCACGGAGTTCCCTTTGCAGCTTGCCTTAAGACTTTGAAATTGTCGTCTTTTGTTGTTTGCAAGTTTGCCCCTGCGGGCCGCCCTATGCGAAATTTCATTTTCCCTTCATCGTCCGCTCTACAAGTTCCACACCCTTTGTTGCCATCTCCTCCGCCATTCCCGAACGGTGACTGCTTGGCTGCCTCCCACAATGCAAGATCCGCGCTTCCTGTCGCCGATCTACTCAAAACTTGTGCCCACCAACTCAACATGCCAACGTACTAGCATTTAGTGCCAACATTAGATGCACAAAATTCTATAAATAGGTGAGTTAACCTATCATTTTCACCAACATTCCTTTAAGAAAAGTTGTCAAAGCCCTCCTGCCTTCGCCGCCTCCGCGTCTATGTCCTGCCATCGCCATTCAAGGTTCTCAACTGTTGGGATTCGTCACCTTCATGCGGGTTATTGAGGTAGGGTTTCTTCCGCTACTCAGTCGCAAGTTTTTCTTAAAATTCACAAAATTGTTAAACTTCTCAAAAAGGAAAACTTCATAAATCAGTAGAAAAAACCTCGGCGCACAAAACCCACATTTTAGAAATTTAAAAAGCCTTTGAAATTCGGCAATCTGGGTCGAGTGGAACTCAACTCCCCCATCGCCTTTCTTGAACCAAGGCAACCAAGCCCTTGCGGCCCGCAAGACCCTCGCCGCCGTTGCTTCTACCTTCCATTGGCAAACTCTAAGCAATTGTTGTTACTCGTGTCAGGCCCGCGTGTGTGGGCGGACCCCATCTGATTGTCGTTGCCCTTAAGACTTAACAAAAAATCTTAAGTTAGATGAAATGCCAGTGACCTTGCGGGTTCCGCTTTGCGGGATTCCAACCAATGATTGCCCTTTGGCTTTGCCATTTTCTAAACAACCACCTCCTCCTGACCGCTTGCCTTCACGGGTCCACCTTTGCAAGCCGCCCTGTGTCGGCGACCCTTATCGTTCGTCATGTTCAGAACGGCTATCATATGCCACCCACCCGCTCCGCGGACTCCATCGACCAAACCGCCACTAGATGGACATTTACGCTAAATGAATCTTTGTGGGCCGCCTTCTGCGGACCACCATGTGTCATCCGTCGTTGTTTGTAACGTCCAACTTCAAACGACGAACTTTGTCCTTTCGCCCGCTTGGCGAGTTCCGAGCCTTCCTTTGTCCTCTGGGTCACGCTCCTTGAAATTTGACTAAGTATTGAGACTTATGCGGGCCACCCTGTGTCGATCGTCGTTCCCAAACAGCGACTGCTTGGCTGCCTCCCGCAATGCGAGCTCCACACTTCTCACCTCCGTTTGACCCAGTTGCACAAAAAATGCTTAAGTAAAACTTGATTGCGAGCTGCCATCTACTCGTCGTCGCCGCTCTAACGCCGTTCCTAAACAATCGTGCCTAACTTGCCTCCCGATATGCGGATCCCGATCCTCTTGCAGCTTGTTTGCCGATTTCTACCTTTCAAGAGAGGTGATGTACCTATGCATTACCTATGTTGAGAAGTGCTAAAACACCCATCAACAAATTCTAGTTCACTCTCACTCACTCCACTTCATCTCTCCATGCAGCCTCATGCACATTCATCCTAATCTCTCAACAATCCTCGTCCACTTATCTCATTTCACATCTCACACCATTGATTCAATATCCTTGAAAGCTATAAATCATCCATCATTTGATCATTCAATCCCTCCTCGAATCATCATCCAAGCTACATCATTCATCTTGCTTTTGCTTAACAAGGCTATGCTAAGGTTTTATGAGCAATCCACATATCATCATAATGGCATAATCTTACACTTTACAATGGAGTAAGACTAGGCGTTTTCAGTGGAGGTTAAGTATATTAGATTAGATGTGATTTGCATTCTTATTATTGCTTTCATTTTGATGTGCACACGCTCTATTGAGATTAGATAATTTTGATCATTTGAATTGGGTCTATTGATTGTTGCTATCATTTTCCTATCATTTGAATTCAGTTGATCAGAATCGCTTTTTTACTAAGTTACCGGATTCGTACCCGGAGGCCCCGAACCCGGTTCGGGTGCGAACCCGGTACAGGTTCGCCTGCGGGTACGCCCTGGGTACGCACAGGGTGTTTGGTGCGTGGACCCGAAGGTACCAGGCCCGAACCCGGGCGAACCTTCAAGAACCCACGGCCCAGCATCAATAAAGTTCGCCTAAATAGAGATTAAAAGCATTTTTTTTAATTTTATTTTATTTCCTAACCCTAATCCGGCCCAATATGAGGCTTTTCAACACAAAAACATTTCATTTCTACTTCTCATTTTGCTCTCACCATATTTTCTCTACATCTTGGCATTTTGAAAGGAGGTGATTGTATTCGAAGGAGATCGATTGTGGAGTGCCAAATAGCTTCTACAAAGGAGATTTAAGTGTTTAAGGTATGCATTTAAACCCTATTCTTTGATCTTTTGAACTATTTTTTCAAGTTTCTTAGTTTTTGATGAATTTTTTCAAGTTTGTGAAGAATTTTTTCAAGTTTGTGAAGAATTTTTTCAAATTTATTTATTTATTTTTCATATTTTTTATAGATTGCAACAATGGCCAGTAGTCAAAGTTCAGTGGGTGGGGAAGGAAGTCAAAAGTTCAAAATTGAGAAAGGATCTCCTTTATGGGCACATACCACAAGAATTTCACAAATTCCTGGAGGTGGGGGTTTTGTTTGGAAGTGTAATTTATGCAATGTACAATATAATAGCTCCTATTACCGAGTGAAACTTCATTTTATGGGCCCTAGTGGCAAAGGGATTAATATGTGTGTGGGCCCAAATAAGAAGGGGTTGTCTTCTGTACAAATAGCAGAATTTATAAAAGAACAAGAAAATGCTGACAAATCAATTGCAAAAGGAAAAGAAAGTAGTTATTCTTCCGGAAAGAAAAAAACACCAACATTACCCTCTCAAGCAGTTAGGGCCTCCAAACATCCCTTCTTGCCTATGCCCTCTACGGAAGAGGAAGATGAAGATGAACAACAAATCACCACCCGCAAGAGAGGTCCATTGGAGAGGGCATTTAAAATGGAGGCAAGAGATATTGCTGAAGAAAAAATTGCACGTTGCCTCTATGCCAATGGTCTTCCATTCAACTTGGTGAGATCACCATATTGGCGGGACATGGTGTCAGCAATAAATAGTGCACCTCCTGGTTTCACAAGTCCTGGGTTTGAAAAGGTGCGTACCACCTTATTGCAAAGAGAGAAAAAATCTTTAGAGGCCCAACTAAAACCAATTAGAGATTCTTGGATTGAAACAGGTGTATCTATTGTTTCCAATGGATGGAAAGATTGCAAAAACCGTCCATTGATCAATGTTATTGCAGTGTCCCCCAAGGGGGCAATGTTTTTGAAGGCAGTTGACTGTGAAGGGGAAGTGAAAGATGCAGAGTTCATTTCTAGGATTCTCATTGACTCCATAGAGATGGTGGGTGATGAAAATGTTGTCCAAGTAATTACGGACAATGCAAAAGTTTGCAGGGCTGCAGGTGCTTTGGTAGAGGCTAGATATGAGCACATCTTTTGGACACCTTGCACCGTACACTCCCTCAATTTGGTGATGCAAGCAATTGGAAACCAAATAGAGTGGGTGAAAGAAATATACCAGGAGGCCGAGGAGATCCAGATGTTTGTGACAAACCACCATATGTCACAAGCAATTTTCAGAATTTTTTCAAGATTGGAATTGTTGAAGGTAAATTTAATTTATTATTTATTTAGTTTCATTTATGTCATGTTTTACATAATTGAATAATTTTTTTTTTTAACTTATTTAATTATTTACATGTTCTTAGGTTGCTGAGACCCGATTTGCATCTCACACAATTGTTCTGAGACGACTTGTGAAGGTGAAAGGGGCATTGAGTCAAATGGTTATTAGCAACCAATGGGGTATATGGAAGCAATCAAATTCAGAGAGGGCCCAAAAGGTCAAGGCATTGATCTTGGATGACAATTGGTGGGATCGTGTGAATTATGTATTGGAGATGACCGAACCTATCATGTCTATGCTTCGGTTTGCTGATACAGATGAACCATGCTTGGGGGATGTCTATGATAGCATGGACACAATGTTGGAGAAAATAAAAATTGAAATACAAAAGAGAGAGAATGATCCTGAAGACACCCTTTACAAAAGGGTGGAAGCAATCGTTCTTCATCGTTGGAACAAGATGACAACACCATTGCACCTCCTTGCATATGCCCTATCTCCAAGGTACTATACTAGAGAAGTACTTTCTATCCCAGGGAGAATACCGCCATATAGAGATCTTGAAGTTGCTAGAGGGTATAAGAGTGCATTTAAGAGACTCTTCAGTGATCCAGAAATGGAGACAAGTGTTATGAAAGAATTTGGAATGTTTATCATAGGAAAAAATCTTAGCTCTTCTGTTGCCAAAGACCAATACAAAATGGATGCTATTACATGGTGGTACCTCCATGGTCAAGTTTATATGTACCTCCAACCTCTTGCAATCAAGATCCTCTCACAAGTAAGTTTTTTTTTTTTGCCACTTGTATTGTAGAATTTAACACTTAACATTCTTGAATTTATCTTGCATTTTTTATTTTTAATTTTGTTGGTTTTCTCTCTAGGTTGCAAGCTCTTCTGCTGCTGAACGGAATTGGAGTACATACTCCTTTATCCACTCAGTGAAGCGTAACCGGTTGGCTGCAAAAAGAGCTGAAGACTTGGTGTATATTCATTCTAATTTGCGTCTTCTGTCACGTAAGGAACCTCAATACAAGGAGGGGGCAGCAAAGCTTTGGGATGTAGCACCCGAGTCTGCTGACTTGGATGCAACCATTCAGGATCTTGCTAGAGCCACTATGGATGATGTGGATGATAATGATGATCATGACATGCATGGTGCTGGAAGTGGAAGTGGAACCGCTTTGGGTTCAAATGATGATGATCTTGAAGTTGAAGCCACTGAAAATCCAAATCAAGATGACTTTTTTGATAATCCTTTTGATGATTGATGAACATTGAAATTGAATCATGTTTCAACTTTCATGAACTACATTTTGTAATTCAGTAATACTGTAATTGTGATGATTTCCATAATTGATATCATTGATATGGCGTATTTGAATATTTTTCAACTATCAATTGACATTTAATATTTATCTTTGGCATTTGGCATTGATCAATGATCAAGTATCATACTATGAAATGATTTAGTTTTACAATTCTGTATATTTCTCTTATTTTTTTGTATATATAATACATATATATATATATATATATATACACGTACCCATACGTACCCAAACCCCTAAAAAAAATTTTCACGTACCCACGTACCGGGTTCTCGTACCCGAACCCGTCCCCGAACCCGAACCGGTAACTTAGCTTTTTTACCTATTAACAGTATCCAAGTCTTAATCAGAGGTGTCAGCATCTATTTTACCCATAATGAAAGCACCAATGCTAAGTCTGAGAATGTCCTTAAGAAATTGAACTGGAGCTAGAGGACCACACTGTACAATCCTTAGTGAATACAGACACGAGGAACTCCTCCTTCTAGCTCTCCTAACATCCAAGGACATGTTCCTTGGAATAGGAACAGCCTGGGACATAGAACTGTCAACAAGGTCTGAGTTGGGAATGACTAATGGTAGGCATCCATCGATTACAGGGGAAGCAATAAGCTGGGGTGTCTTTGTGGTCTCTCACCTTGGGAGCACTGCTTGACTGGGCCTGTGACTATAACATCTACAAGGAACTCGATGCCCTCCAAAGGCTGATATGAACTACACAAAAACCTAAACTTTTCTATACTCTATATTTCACCCTGTTGTGAATCCTCGATAAAATATGTTAATATTCAATGCTCTAATAACCCCACAACTAATCCATTATTTATAGTCTAACCACTTACATTGTACAATTTGCACAGCAGAAGATCAATTCTCCATCATATTACCATGGCCAAAACAAATTTGTATCTCAAAAGTAAAACACATATAATTCATCTGTAACACATCTTCAAAACCATTTTACCTGATCAAAAACATATACTCCTTTGAATTCTCTGGTGTCAGAAACTAAAGCGTCACCAGGAAACAAACTAAAAAAAATTGGCTAGTGATCAAGGACTATACTAGCCGTCAGAGTCCTTATTTTCAAGAAAGATAGACAAAATGTTAAGATAGACAAAATGTTTATGCCTCGTAAGGAAAAAAATGGAGCTATTGTCTAAAAAAAAATATTTTTCCATTAAAATCAGTTTTCCTCGTATTTATCAACTTCGTAAGATAAAGCAGAAACAAGAGTGAAAAATATAGGCAAGAAAGAAAAGCTAACACTAAAAGAAATAATCACGACTTACCTAGATTCACTTGGACACAATGATATATATGTCCAACCGGTAGGCTCCACTAGTTCCACTGATTTGATTTCCTGCAAGCTTCAATATTGGAAGGTTACCATATATTTGAGATGAAATGAAGAATATCCTGAGCCAAAAGAAGAAACAGAGAAAAGAATTATTAATGCCAAAATGTTAATGAAAAATCTCACTTCAGTTGGTTGATGCCAATTGCAACAATCAAAGAAATAAAAAAACTCAAAATTCTAAATAGATTTTAAGTTGACCCAGTGAAGAAGACGTTTTCCGATAGTCCACCAAAAAAGACAAGCTACTTGCAAATTGGAGGGACAAAGTTGGAAATTTAAGGTGAAACTTAATGCCAACAAACCAAATATTAATTCTCTTAAATTTCAAACTTCTTCAAGTCAGCTACAAATTATATTGTCTGCAAGTACATGCAAGAAGATGTCGAACTTGGAGTGCCATCACAAAGTCAATGTGCATTGCACTGCCCTCATTGTCAATAAGGACAGCATATGTAATGTATATCAAGAACAGCATTTCTGCAGAGTATGGGTTAACGACTTCTCATAAGCAAGTAAGGTAAACCAAAGAACAAGGAATTATGTAGTTTGTTTATTGATGCACTATAGTTGAGAATAAGAGATTGCCCACCAACTGTTACGTAATCAAGGCCTTCTAGCTGCTGTTATCAAGAATAAGTTCAACCAACTTGTGTTTGACTTGACAGTTATCAGTGAATTAAGTTTCCTTGTTGGCAAATAATAATTGACTAAAAGAACGAGTTGATGATTAAGATATTGGGATTGAATATATGGATCTCGAAATTGTTAACTTGTAACTTCTGCTGAGCTAGAAGGGTGTTTGGAGTGCAAGACACGACATTCTTAAAGGAATGTCCACTGTGTTTGTGGTTGGCATAAAAGTTCTTGTCCCCATTTCCACATTCAGTCAACCTCTTTGTGGATCAACTCTATGAGAAATTCCTGAACATTGAGGACTAGCAGAACTGGTAACTTGAAATTCCCTTTGTTGCTTGGTTTCCTCTTTAAAGAAAATTGAATGCATGCTCTAAGGCAGTGATAATGAAGATCTCCAACTCCGTTTGGAGGTGAGAAAAGAACCTTGAAACAAATTTGATGCAAAGGACCTTCTTAGTTCTTTGGACTTCCATCTTGATAGAGAAGCCATTGAATTCAAATATATTGTTGGACTTAGTTTCCAATTGCCTGGAAAAGATGGAGCCAACAAACTGTCAGATTTGCAAACCAAATTTACCCAAAATTAGAAATGCTTAGAAATTAGCTATTTTAGCATATTTGCCCAAAATAATAAAAGACACGATTTAGAAGAAATGGTAGTTCTTGTTGATGTTATTGAGCAGCTTAGGTCTGCACTTCCCAAGAAAGAGCGCATGAATTAAATGAATAGCGTTCGGCTATTTAATTCATGATCACTATTATTAAATGCAAAGGGCCGACCCTTCATGGTTCGCATATTCTAGTTATAGCTTGGGCCGACTTTATTATATTTGATATTTCCTTATGTGAGCCGACCTATCTTGAAGAGGCGCCTCACTTGTATAAAGGCAAGGTCATTTTTGTCATTGTTACACAACCGATTCAAGCAAGTTCGCATCTATCCTCAAGAGCAGAATTCGCACTTTATAGCAGCAGGTCTGATTTCAAGGAAGAACATATTCATTTGTATCTTGTGTATCTAGAAGAGGTGTGACCTCATTGCATTCATTATTGGCCATTGCTGGGCCTGAGTTGTAAGCAGATTTCTGCCATTGTTCTATATTATAGAAGAGATTCATTTGCTGGGTTTTTCTCCCTCAAGAGGAGGGTTTTCCCAGGGTATCTTTGTGTGTTCATTGTCTTATGTGTTGCAATTCTTTTAAGTGCTTTCATTATTCAATTTGATCTAAGAAACACTAACAGTTCTATTCTCATTGCATTAGCAATTAAAAGAAAAGTATACATAGTACATACACATAGCCTCTTGAATTGGAAGAGACGGTGTGACACATGTCCAAGAGGATATGAGTTAAGTTCAACCAAGAGATGAGTTGACTCAGTCAAGTGAGACAATGATGACACTTGATGAGGCAGAGGTGGCATCTTACTGTCATTAATCAAGAATTGATGAGGCAAATGTCACACTTGATTACTACCTATCAAGGATGGCACGTCATTATTAGCTACCTAGGAGAGATGTATTTTCCTAAGTTAAAAAAAAATAGGTGCAATAGAAAATTACACCAATGCCTCCCCTTAAGTGTAGCTTAGGAAGGAAATGAAATGTGCCACAACAAGAAGGCCATGTTAGGTACCCATGTACAAATAAACCCCCCACCCCAAAAGAAATAGAGAGATAAAGCCTCCCCTTTCCCCCCCATGAAAGAGAGAGATAACCCCCCAAATAAGAGAAAACTAAGGGAGAGAAAGAGAGGAATAGGTTAGGTAGTGCCCCCCAATGAGTAGTCTTTCGCACTGGAAATAGATGAAGATGGGTGATACTAGATGTTGTAGAAGATCCACTTGCGCCAAACAACATTTTATCTCTTACGAAGAGACATAAGTAATAACCATATGTGCATGCCGAAGATCTTCCCACTCTATGAAAGGATACACCAGAAGAAACAATATAAAATCTCTAGAAAATGTTCATCAGTCCCCATGTCTATGCTGAGATGCATCAAAATCTGATAATACTCTTAGGTGCAATTATAGGATGTGGCATCACAAAGGCATGTAGAGGAGAGAGAACATGAGGGTTTATAGTTTATACATACCTTCATTACATCCAAAGAAGATGATACAATTGTAGGAGAGTTGTCATTAAAAAGGAAAACTAGGTCCTCAATAGTGTCATCTAAATCCCAAAGGTGAGATTTGACAAACATAAGTGAGATGTCTCATAAGCATGCATCCCATTGAGGTGTATCTGATAGATATTAAAGATCTTACTGAAAAGAATCATCAGAAGCCTTCAAAGAAGCAGCATGCATCTGATAGATATTATAGATCTTACAGAAAATTATTGCTATTAGCTTGTATGACTTTATAGGCCATTTTTATATGCTATAGTATTGCTATTAGCTTGTATGACTTTATAGGCCATTTTTATATGCTATAGTTTATTGGCTTTAAGCTAAATGTAATAGTGTTTCACAGGAGTGGACCCCTATAGACCCCACAACTAAATTATCTAAAAAAAACATTAACAGATATTATTCGAACACTTAAACAGATTTCATCCTGAAAACTCTAATGAAAACAATGAAATTTTGTTAATTTGTATGTTGACTCTCAAGTGAATTCTCAATTCAGCTCTAATGTAATGTAGTATGGTTATTTAATGAATATGGTGACTGAAATTTCCTATATTTTTAAATTTTCCTTATTTTTTGATTGCCGCCCCCCCCCCCTTACTCCCGAAAAGGCCTACCATCCCCTGTCATCCCTGAAACATGTATCCCAGTTTTGTACAGCCCTATCCCTGAAACACAGTGGAACATAGCTAATTTTTATTTATACCAGTAAAAGTAGGGGCATTGAAGTAAAGGAAGTCCAAAGAATTCGAGGGGGTGGTCGTAATTGAAAAAATTAGGGGGACTATTGAAAATCATTTTTCACATGTGCTCTACAACTCTTTTACAAGGTAACAACCCCATGGATCCAAGAAAGATCAGAGGGGCATTCTCCACTATCCTTGGTAACAGCACAAATGACATGGCTGAGGTGATTGACCTTGTAGAGGATCTAGGTGTGGAAGCAACTCATTAATCACTATCAAGGCCATGCAATTAGATGTGAATCCCAGTGAAAAGTACCTAGAAGTTTTGCTTTGTAATAGAGGGCATGCCTGCTGAGATTTGTCCTAGTTATTAACTTATTTTCCGCAGTAAGTACCCCAGCTTACCATTAAACCATATTCTAACAAACCGCATTCATATACCCCTATTTTAATATAGTAAACATAATTTTGTTTATTGTGATAGTTATCCTACAATCCAATTTATCCTTGAAAAGGGATCCAGAAGTTGGGCCCAAAATATTGGTTCATTAAAGTGGAATGAATACAGTTGCAAGTTGCAACCAAATATATATTTGGAATTTTTTTTTAGGTTCTTTCCGAGACTTTAACATATTTTATGACAATTTACCCACAATCAATATTATGATAATTATACGTACTAAGTAACCATTAAAAATAATATATCATTGTTACACACATTTCTCTACATCTACAAATACAATTCAGACACAAAACAAAGTGTATTTTAGATGAATGACAGATGAGAGGAATCTGCAATCTTATCTTAACACGTAAGAGTTATGAATGTTGCAGAAATTGTTCTATGGTATATAAAGAATATTTTAACTAACATATTGGCCCTACTTATTTACTTCAAATTTCTGTATCAACTGGAAGCAAGCTATCTTTCCTCCCTATCAGTTTCAGAGCATAACCTCTTCAACTTTCTCCATCACATTGTCTGTTGGTTGTGTGCCAATATAGATTCTTATGATGAAACTGAACAATGGTGCATATTTTAAAGCTTGATTGGACAAATGAATAAAGTTTCTGATTTGTGAAATTTATGTCTTCTTACCTTTAAGTCACGAAAACCATTACCAACTCGGATGGAGATCTTACTTGGCGTGTAACTCTCATCGTGCTTAAAATCTACATAAAGTGCAAGAAGCTGCAACATATCCCAAGCCAAATTACTACAGCACAATATGATGACATTCTATATCCATCCCACTGGATGCTGTAATAAGAAAAATAAAAAATCTTCAATTCCAATATTCAACTAACAATGAGTATCACTACCTGTAGTTTGACCTTCCTCTGAAATTGTATGTTTACTAAATGTGGCTGCACGCCATCTGACCTATAAGACATGGGATGTAAAAAAGAATACTTAGAATAGAAACCAACAAAACTAGAAACATGGTAGATAAAATCTTCGACTTTTCAACTTTCATGTCTTGTACATACCAAATAAAAATCTGCTCAAAATTAATACATCAAATATTTACAGGTTATTTGAAAGTTTTAATAGATGAAAATAGCAACCAACATACTTGAGTTCAAACTTGAGAATAATGAAATTGAAGCAGAAAGTAAAATATATTTAAAAAGTGTTGCATTCTGTAAAGATCTTTTCTACTGGTTGGGAATAGCTATATTGGTTGTCAATTTGATCAAACCCATCACAAGTTCCCATCAGAAAGAATGGCCTGACAAATGCAAATAAACGAGAGAAACAAAAGTAAAGAAAAATCAAAAGTTGCATTTTATATGGAATCATTCACAAAAACCATCATTAGCTCTATATTAACAGTTCTGCAATGCGATAAATTGAGGAACAAATCAGATAGTCAAGATCCCAATCAGCTAGGTTGATAACATACATGAATAATCAAATTCCATGTGTCAGAAAGGAAGCTTAGTGTGCTCAAAATATAGCTCAAACAAAACCAAGAATGTTTTCAAAATGAAATATTCGAACCAAAGGAACAAAAATCTTTTGGGGAAAAAATCAATAAAGTGAAAGATTAAGATTTTTTTGAAAAATTGGGGAAAATCTGATTTTCAAAAAAATTTAAAAATCTATAGAAAAAAAAAAAGAGAAAAACGCCATGTTTTTAAAACCTAAATATTAGAATAATGTAGTTTCTTTAATAGTCATCCTAGTCTTAGTTAGGTTAGATAGTTTCTAATTTTGTCTTCAGTTAACGATCATTTCATTTAGAAACATCGTCTTTGTAAATCTATTTAAGGAGCCTTCGTCTCCTTTGTTTAATATATCAAATATTTACCAATCTTTTTTGTTATATGGTATCAAAGCGGGTCGATGGGATTTCATAAAATTTGGCGGGATTTTAAACAAAAATTTGCAGCCTCTTCCTACCTGGAATTTATTTCCAAAATTTTTTGAAGCTTGTGGTTTACCTGGAAAAAAATTCCAGAGGTTTTTGGTCGATTTTTTGTTCGTGGACACCTTTCTCAGTGATTTTGCATCCACATCGTGGAGGTTTTCCTGCACCTATTGCAAAAGATCGAAATTTTGTTTGCTTGTGCCCGTGTTTCAATTTTGGGCAGATTTTGTCTGAACTTTTTCATGAGTTTGATCTGATTTCTGCAGATTTTTTAAGGATGCAATTTTTTGCTAACGCCAAGGGTTTTCACCTGCAGATCATGACAGGTTGCTAAGTTTCGTGTTTTTTACCTATAAATTGCGGATTTGTTGTGGCCATGCAACCTTGTTTTGGGCATGAATCGTTTGGGCATTTTTTTCCTGAGATCTCTTTGGTCTTGATTTTTCACGCGTTTTTTGGAAGCATAAAAACTCCCGCGTGCGATTGTGTCCCTGGGCGACGCTGTTTGCAAGCCGTGATTTCCAGTGACAGGTTTTCAAAAAAAATGTGAAGGATTTTTTTTTTTGTGAATTCCTCTTGGTCACATTTTTTCTACCGGCTCCTTTCTAAAAATCGTGCCTGAAAATCTGTAATTTCCCAGGTTTTCTCCATGAGTTTTTTTTTTATGGTGTGAGCTGCCATAATAAAGTTCTATTTCTGGGTTTTTAATATTTTTTTGTCCCTTAAAAAAATCTGTCTTGTGGTTTTTTTGTCATTTTTTCTCCTTAAAAAAATTATGATGGGTTTTACAATTTTGACCCTATAAAATAATATACTTGGGTTTTGGTTTTTTTATTTTTTGCCTGAAAAAATCATGGGAGGGTTTATAATTTTTTCCTCAAAACTTAAAGGTTTGCTCTTGTATGCCCTAGTTAGGGTCTCTGTAGTTTGGGAGGGCTCTCTAGTTTTTGGAAAAAATTTACCCTTTTTCCTTAAAAACGATGTTTTGTATGCTGATCCGTGTCTCAGATTTTGTGCTAACTACCTATTTGATTTTTTCAATTTTATCCTCAAAAAGAGTTAATGGGTTTTGTAATTATAAAAGTTGCATGGGATTCCTTTGTGGGTTTTTACCCTTTTTTTTCCGAAAAAACAATGATTTGTAATCTTGGGTTTGGTGATTTTTTGACTTTTGCAGTCTATTTTGGGGTGTCATGCTCATTTGCAAAAGTTTGGAGGGTTTGCCGATTTTTCCTCAAAATCGTGGTTTCAATTTGTGCAATTGTTTTCGGTTTCTCAGGCTACAGGGAGGGACAACTTTGTTACCCAACATCAAGTTGGATGATTTGTGATGATTTGTGATGATTTTTGGTTATATCCAAAAGTTCTGCAAATTCTGGGAGGGTTAGTGATAGACTCATCTCAAGTGGCAGAATCAGTGGCAGGCTCTTGTCTCGTATGGCAGAACGTTCTGAGAAGAAGGGGGTAGCCTTCTCTGTTTTTTTCTCGGGAGTTAAAACGATGACCATTAAGGGAGGGTATTAGAATAATGTAGTTTCTTTAATGGTCATCCTAGTCTTAGTTAGGTTAGATAGTTTCTAATTTCGTCTTCAGTTAACAATTGTTTCATTTAGAAACATCGTCTTTGTAGATCTATTTAAGGAGCCTCCGTCTCCTTTATTTAATACAACGAATATTTACCAATCTTCTTTGTTATATAAAAGCATTTTAATAGCATAGAGATATAGATAACAAATAAACATAAGAGTTTAAAGTTTAAACCATGAATTGTGGAATATAAATTTTCTCATTTATGTTCATATCACTAATTACATTGCATTGCACAATGCATACTACATAGCGCATAAATGATAACTAGATGCTAATTGCTTTCAAATTTTCAATTACAATCTACTTTGTACAAAGTCAACCAACAAATTAAGCACAAAGTTCAAAAAAAAAACATAGCTAATGACTCTTGCTGCTACACTAGAGAGACGTAAGTCCTAATGATGAATTGCCTAAGTCCTTCAACCATATCACTATCAAAGTTGGCCTCTATTAGGATATCAAAGCATCAAGATCAAAGAGGACATTGTTACTTACAATACACTCAAAACCTAGATCAAAACCTAGATCAATCTCATCGAGGTCAATTGGTACTGCATAAATGATAACTAGATGTTAATTGTTCTCAAATTTTCAAGTACAATCTACTTTGTACAAAGTCAACCAACAAACTAAGTGCAGAGCTCAAAAAAAATCAAATATAGCCAATGACTCGTGCTGCTACACTAGAACTACAAGTCCTAATGATGAAGCTCCTAGGTCAGAGCCTACCATAAGTCCTTCAGCCACATTACTATCAATGTTGGCCTCTATTAGGACATCAAAATCATCAAAATTGAAAAGGACATCGTCACTTACAATCCACTCAAAAACTAGATCAATCTTGTCAAGTTTCAAAACTTTCACATTGAGCTTTCTTTAGCTTCACACAAAGATTGTGGTGAAAAACACTAAGTCATTTATCCATTGTTGCATCAAATAGTTGCGTTTCTTGGAATGTATGTGTTCAAAAACACTCCAAATATGCTTGCAAGTAAATGAATTATATTGCTGGCTCGAAATGCACATTGCCATCTATCGATGATTTTTGGCTTCTTGGTCACAAAAATCTCACCATTGCACTAAAAAATACATTATTTCAAGATGATATCATGTAAGATCTACTAAAATCTTAACACCTTTAATGTGCATGTATACAATATAGAGAGACTATCAAAAATTTATGGAGACTACCTGGTTTGAAGGTCTTTCTACCTTGCATAGCAGCCATACTTGAGAAAAAAAACCCTTGCCTACTTGTACATTGGCAGCACTACCATAATTGCATCCAACATTGCTAGGGTAAGGTACATTTTCCCCATGCACACAAGTAGGGCATATGTGACCTTAACATCATCTTTGAATGAGGAGCTATAGAACAACAATGGATTCAAATGGTATCCAATATGAAGAGGGGAGTGCATTTGTCAATCCCATCTCCTATCAATTATGTCCCACAATGACAAGTACTTGCCCATGTTATTTTCTATCCTACCTCTCATCACCTCCTTGGACCTATCCATGGCCTCATATAAATAGCCCATAGGAGATTTCTCTCCATCAACTAGTCTCAAAACTTTTACAAGAGGCTATGATATCTTGACCACTTATTCTACTACATCCCAAAAACTTACAGAAAATGTACTTTTCTATTTATCGTTCCCATGTTTCACTATACCTAGATCCCCAATACCAAACTACCTATTATACCAAAGCCATGGTATTGGTTCCCAAAATTGTTGCCCACACTCCTAGAGGAATCAATCAACTTTAAGGCAAAGGAAATGTTGTCCTAAAGGGGGATTGATCAGCTCATCAACAGAATGTGAGTGATTTAAGGCCAATTGTTGAGAGTGGGTATTCTCTCCTTTGCTTTGAACTAAGCTAAACCCAAAGGGTGTTCCAAGAGGTATTCTTAACAAGATTGATCATAACTGAAGATAAACAAACTAAAACTACTATAGTAATACTCAATGTACGTTTGGCCCCAAAGGTTGTCACTAGACTAGAGACTACCTATTGCACATAAAACCCATTTTAAGTTGATAAGAATATTATTGCACAAAAGCAATATGAAGGTATGCAAAACATCATTACTCAAGAGGTGAATGCAAACTACTAACCTACTCCTAGACTACTAAAGAAAAATGCTTTTTATTTTTAGTGCATAGTTGATCATAAACTTCCAAGACTGATGCCTGGTCCATTGGGTTACAAAGTCAAAATTTACCAAAAGAAACAAGACTTTATGAGTTGCACATATACATACACCAAAGATACGATATCAAACAACTGAACATACTTAGTAATCCATCTGTAGACTAGAGAAATCCATATGCAAATAAAGAAGAGATCATTAAAATGCTACCACATTCATCAAATCTTAATTACAATCATACCAGCAAATGCGGCAAGAGAAAATCCTAATCTACAATGCTATCACAATTCATCACATTGAAGTACCCATAAAGATCTACAAATGGCCATGGAAAGATTCAGAAACTGACATCATTTACAATACAAAGACCTCATTATGATTTACAATACAAAGACTCTTTGGGCAACTAGACTTACAAGAGTTGAAACCATCAAAGTCCCTCGGAGCTTGCAGACCTATGGAAGGCTGAAATGAGTAACACTTTGTCTAGAAAATAGACCTATATATAGCACTTTTCTTAGTCATCCAATTGCTAGCAGGAATTGATAGAAAACAAGAGGTCATAAATGTGGCATGCAAGACAAGCGAAATCCCGTGGAATCAGTGAAATGGACAATCTAGAGCTTTCATGATGATAATTGACAACTGGGGCTCAACCACCGCATTCATGGCAAACTAGACTTCTTCATCATCCACTATTGAAGATAATGTAGATCTACACCCTCAAGATGAACAATAATTTTTAGGCAAGAAAAACCTCTTGGAACAATTGTAGGAACCAATCTAGTCATTAATGGCATCCTAAGAAGATCTAGCAAGTGACAAAGGCAATCTGCAGGGAATGCAGAAATTCAATGCAAGATGGTAGGTCAAGACAAGAGATGCAAGATTTCATATTGAGACTAGAGGTCAAGACTAGACATGGGGATGGAAGTTTGAAAATCCATTGGAGTTAATGGATAAAATGAACATATTAAGTGATTTAGAAGAAAAGTGGGGAAAAGATGTCAAAGCAAAGGTCAAAACAAGATGTCTAGCTGGAAGACTAAAAGTCTAAAAGTCAACTTGAACTCCGCACAAGAAGAAACAGTTGGCAAAAGTTAGGAAACACTTTGCAAGAATTCCATACAAAATTGGAGGTCAAAAGTGGAAGTTGGGAAAAAACATTGAAATCGTACTTCAAAAGTCCACTGAAAGTTTACAAGAAAAGGATTGAAGGGAATGCAAGAAAAACATGTGAACTGATGAAGGGAAGTGGAGGTAGAATTGGAAGAAACGAAAGAATTCCAAACAAACTCCACAAAAGGGAAACAAGGGATCAAGGGTTGCAAGAATTGAGAGCAAAGAAGGATTGAATATTGAGAGGAGGAAGGAAACAGGAAGAAGTCTGAATGAACCCCACAAGTCTGCAAAACACATGAAACTTGACCGGAAGTTGAGAATGGGAGAACACGGGGATGTGGAAAAGAATAGAAGGTCGAGAGGGGATGTGGAAAAGAATAGAAGGTCGAGACATGGAAAGGAAACGAAAGAAGTTCGGATGGACTCTCAACTTTGCAAAAGGGAAATGGGGGAAGGAGCAAGAGAACAAGAAAATGCAGGGATACAAAAAAGGATAGGAGGTGGGGAAGTCGGGATGGAGCAAAAGTCTAGATGCAAGTCAAAATCTTGCAAACAAAAGAAACATTGGAAAATGAAGGGAAGAAAGGACCCAATAGAATTAACAAAAAATTTATGCAGGACCAATAGGCAAGAAAGGAGATCAAATGATCGGAAGAAGCCCAACACTCGACTAAAACTCTGCAACTCCATAGAATCTCCACAACTCCACAAAAACTCATGAAAGTAAACAAAACCTTCCCAAACTTAAAATTTTCTTGGCTTTTTGCAACTTTAACATCTAAAAGGAACATGGGGGATGACAAGGAACAAAATTTCAGCAAATTTGATGAAGGGAGGCCCATTTACAGATTTCTCAAATCAATTGTGAGTGATGGGCAAACTGAGACCTAATGCACAAGGGCGTTGGGACTCAAGCACTTTTTTGCATTGTCAAATTGAGTCCCAATAGATGGTACAAAAGAACAATTCTTTCAATATACCAAACCTCTTAATATACCTCTCGTTCTTATATACCCAAAGGTACATGGAACAATGATGGTACATGGAAGAAAGATGTACATGAGAGCAATGTGGTATGAGAGAGTAGAGTAGCCACATAAAAATGGCACATTAAAGGTCTACAATTGAACTAATGGCATCCCTGATTATAAGGTGTAGTCTAAAGCACGTAGGCACAATCGCCAATCTAACACTATGATCCCCCCTAAGCCAAATTTATGATCAAAGAACAAATCACCAAAAGAAGAAAGTGAGAGAGGAGAATACAACTACAAGGAAAAGTATTTGCAATCTCCTTATCGCTCCAACCTCTTTAGCCCTTAAATATATCTCTAGGGCATCACTTCCCAAGGTATGATAAGGTAATCCTACAAAATACTATCTTTCATGCACTATAAAGGGGCTTAAGGACAAAAAAAATAAAACTAAGTATAATGAATTCCCTACAAGTGTAAGTACTTTAAAATAAATCTTAGGCAAACACATACAAGTTAAATAAGAATTGTTTTGGCAAAAAAAAATGTAAACCTCTTAACCCTTGACACCAAAAAAACAGCATTTAGGGTTTGGGGTTAGGACCTCTTTTTGCAAAAAATGGAAGGACACATTTTTTAAAATATAAATTACTTTTTACAAATGAAAATGATGAATAAAAATTAAAACCAAAATTAGTACATCTTCTTTAGAACCTTAGTACAAGTCCAAATATTATAGAAAGAAGAAACAATAAATTATGGTTTAGGGGAACACTAAATGGTGATTCCCTTTTGTCTAGTTGCCAAAGTGAAATTGTGATATTAGCTTTAGTAATGATGCTTGAGATATTATAGAAGATGAAAAAATTGATGATGATTTGGGTAACATTAAATAGCAATTCATTTTGGCATTCAGGTTATGTTGTCATTATATGGCTCGAATTTTGTTAGTCCTAATTAGAAAGGAATAGTTCATGGAGACAAATAGACAATATGATAGATCAATAAGAATATTTGATTTGCTATTTGACTAATTAGCATCTTTGCAATAAAGTTGTTTGAGAGTTAACTTTCACCTAGTTAGTTGTTGATATTTAAAGCAGATTTGGTTTATAAGGATGTATGTAGAAAAGGTAAGAAATTCTAGAAAATAGAAGAAGCAATAGACAAGGTGACATTTCACTCTTAGACTAGGTCAGGTCTTTGTTATGGGTGCAATCAATGTATACCATTCCATGTTAGGTAATGATACATTACACAAATTTTGTTTGGTTATACTGGTCTTGCCATGGATCAATTGGCTGGAAATCACAAATAGTTGAGGCAATTAATACAAGATTGACAATGAACAGTAATATTAGTCAACTCACTACCTCACAAAATTATTGTCTCATGCTAAGCTTCATATTGGACATACATGATAAGACTAGCTTCTATGATTCTATCGAATCTCACAAAAGGTAATAAAAAGAAAATTGTAACTACTTCCATATAAATGTATGTTAGTATATCAACCTAGCTACTTGCAATCTAGCATACCATATGCACAACCCAATTAATGGGGTTTCATGGGGTATCCATTTGAATCTTAAAAGTTATTTTCTCGTGGAGAGACCAAATAACCTGCTTTCAATCGCATTCACTCAAAAATTTAACATTGTCTAGATTACATTCATTTTAACTTCTCAAAGGTTGTTGTATAGGATTCTAATACTACTACTATTTGAATTTGATGGAATGTGGAAAACTTATACCAACTACTACTACTACTCTTTCCTATAGTTGCCACACAAGCCAAGTATAAAAGATTGCCAATTCACTAACACCGAAGTATTAATAACTTCAAATACCAAACAATCATAGTAGAAGATTTATTGAGCAAATATGGTTTTATTTTAATTGTGAACTAAATGCATTATCCAAAATTCAAACCTTGTGCCGAATTGATAGATGGAGTCAAGATAAAATGTGTCGCCACTTCACATTCTCTGCACTCACCTTTAGAAGGTCAAAATATGCAACTAAAATGCTCACTCTAGCCACTTCATGATAAACCTTTGCCACTTCACAATAAACCTTTGCCAATTCAAAATGGACTATTGTTTGATTGAAGGAATAATCGCATAGATAAACTAATTGGAAAACAAAAAATGTGTCGATTGCATCAAATGCAATCAAAAACAAGAAAAATCATGCAGATAGTTTAAACACAATTAAATCAAAATGTGGAAAACCCAATCAAAAGACACTTACCAAAATTTATCCAAAAAACATGCTTCTTAAGGAAAAAATTTGGCAGCAGCAGCAATCCCCAATCAGTCGTGACTTTTCCATGTTTATTGATTCTATGGCCTACATCATATTTTTGTACAAGTTTTGTATTGGTGTTTCATTGTTCTGGTTTGTGAAACATTTCAAGGTAATACTCTATTACATTTATGATGGAAACTCTCTACCTCTCAGATTTTGTATCCTCTACATGTATATCAAGATCTTGAAGGTGTTTACAGCTATATGTTCAATGCATATCAAATTGTATTTATCACACTCCACTTTTTCCTCTCAAATATATCACCTTGTATCCACATGGAGATCGATACTATCAGATGAGGTACTCGTCAAAGTTGTCCAAAACCTCTCTCATTTTGAAAAGCTAAATATTATCCTTGAAAAAATCATGTATACAAGGAGGCCCTACTCACAAAAAAAATAGTTCATGCGAAAAGTTTATAAATCCTATGTATTTCATTGCTACAAACTAATTTGTAACAAAATAATGCTTCTCCCCCAAAGGATAGAAACATTATATCCTTGATACATACAATTGTTCACCTACATGAGCATATTGCTACTATTAAAGCTAGTAAATTTTAGTATAAAAATGGATAATACTCCTCAAGAAAACGAAAGAAGCATCACAAAAAATATATACCAAAAGGTTACCAATTCGCTCCCCTAAGCGTAGATCCAAGTCTGGTACACACCAATCTAAGTGTTAGTGTTTCTTAGATCAGATTAAACAATGAAAGTACTTAGAAATATTGCAAACACATAAGACAATGAATACAACAAGATACCCTAGGAAAACCCTCCTCTTGAGGGAGAAAAACCCAGCAAATGAATCTCTTATATATTGTAGCACAAAAGCAGAAATCTGCTTACAACTCAGGCCCAGCAATGGCCAATAATAAATACAATGAAGTCGCACTTCTCCTAGATGCACAAAATACAAATGAATGTGTTCTTCCTTGAAATCGGATCTGCTGCTATGAAGATGCGAATTCTGCTCTGCTCATTAATTGCGAACTTGCTTGAAATAGAATGGATGATACAATGACAAATAAGACCTTGTATTTATACAAGTGAGGCGCCTCTTCAAGATAGGTCGGCCCACATAAAAGAAACATAATAAATGATAAAAACAATAAGGTCGGCCCAAGTAATAACCAAAGCATGCGAACCATATAGGGTCGGCCCTCTTCATTTATTAATTATTGTTTGTCATAAATTAAATAGCCGAATGGCTACTCATTTAATTTATGCTATCTTCTTGGAATTTGTGCAAAGGAAGTACAGCCTGTAGCTGCTATAACATCAACACTAAGTTCCAATCAAAGTCAATCGTGGGTCCACTCAAGGCCTACAACATGGACCTTGATTTATCCAAGTTCACTCTACAACAGATCCAAGTTAGCCTACGTATTTTCTATAGTACCTATGGCGAACTTGAAAAGAACTTAGATATTTTTTGTGTGTTTTCTTTTGTGACCTCCTAAATTGACTATTCAACCTAAAAAATGAACCCTAAACCTAAAATTGACCTCTAAAAACCTTGAAAAACAAAAAAAACTCATTTTACCTCATTTTGAAAGCAAACAACACAAACCAAATACACTTGTTGAGCTTTCATTCTTGCTTGTCATTGCAGAAATAAAGTTGAAGATTGGTCGTTGAAGGTTCCTAAGCAATTGGATTGCTATTCCTAGGTATGTGTAGGAGCCTATTTGCTGCCAAAGAGATTGTGGAGGAAGATTCTTGGATTGAAGGTAAGTTTTTTTGGTTTTTCTTTTATAAATAAACTTTCACGTTTGTTTTCATTCTTCTATGTTTAAAAAAAATTAAATGAGTTAGGATATATATGTATATATTGTTTTCATCTTTTAAAATGTGTTTTTATTTAACTTGTTGCCATATGGATTATGATGGCAACCAGTTCTAGCTCTATGGGCTAACCCTACTCCAAAACAAACCCAATTTCACCATTATAGAATTATATTGACATGATACAATAGGTTCCAACTGGTGGGGGGAAATGTTTCAGTTCGCAATTGATGTGGTATGAAATACAAGTTCATATGATCAAGGGAAAACCCATTTGTGTGGTACTCCTAGAATTGGCATCAAACCTTCCACAACAACAAGAATGCACCCATGCCAATATCTAAAGTGTTGGAATATATTAGAGATCAAGAGAAAACAAAAAAAAAGCAATTGTCCATGGAATAGGTTATCTTTTGGCAAGGAGAGGTTCTCAAGAAATTAAGCACCATTTCTCCCCGTCTATTCCTAAAGTTGAGGTAGAGAATCACACATTTGGTTCTCACATAATGAGGCACCCTCTTTGCCCATCTATTATTGAAGTTGTAGTAGCAAGTCACTCGTTTTTGGTCACACATCAAAAAGGACCAATGGAGAAGTCATTTAAAAATGAATCTTGAGATATTGTCAATCAACACATTATATGATGCATCTATACAAATGGTATTCATTGAAGCCCTTTAAGGATTCATGAATCAAGCCGAGGTGTCCATCATTTCTGATGGATGAAAGAAAGACAAAAATTGTCCTTTGATCAATGCAATTACTATGTTTTATAAAGGGGCAATGATTTTTAAAGTTATGGGTTGTGAGGGGCACATAAAGGATGCATAATTTATTATTGACATCCTAATAGGGATCATTGAGGAAGTGGTGCTTGATAAGATTGTCCAAGTAATTATAGATAGAACAAAAGATTATAAAGTGGTTGATTTGTTGTTTGAAACAAATTATTCAAACATTTTTTGAATACCTTATGTTGTCCACTTGCTCACTTACAAAAGATGGGCAACAAAAACTGATTGAATCAAACAAGTGTATGTCAAGGGCCAAAGAGATCCAAATATTCGTTACCAAGCACCACATGTCATGGAACATATTCAAATCATTATCCAAATTGGAGGTACTAAAGATAAGTGAAACAATACAAATTTATGTTTCACTTTAATAATTTATTTTGTAAAATTTAAGTACTTTCTTTTCTTTTTTCTTTTTTCATATAGGTTGCTAAGACTCGATTCACCTCCAATAGAATCACCTTAAAACAGCTTGTGAAAATGCAAGAGGCACTTTCTAGCATGGTCATCTACCAACTTTGGTCCTATAGAAGCAATCCAATAGTAAGAGGGCAATAAATATTAAGCAAATGATCCTAGATGACACTTGGTGGAATCATGTGGAATATCCTCTTAGTTTCACCAAGCCCATCTTGAATATGATCTATTATGTTGACATCAATAAATCATGTTTGGGAGAGGTATATGATGGTCTCAACTCAATCATTGAAAAGATGAAGACCATCATAGTGAGAAAGAACAAGATCCTAAAAAACTTTCTTCAAATAGGTGGAAACAATTTTACTTTGCGATGGAACAAAATGACCACCCCACTACATCTTCTTGCTTCACATTGGATCCAAAATATTACAACACTAAGATCTTTTCTTTGCCTAAGAGGGTTGCACCTTACAAAGTTGTGGAAGTCAATGAAGGGTACAAGCTAGTGTTTACTAAATTCTTCCTCGATCCTAATTTAGAGGATATAGTCATGAATGAGTTTATTGATTTTGTACACTCTAATGGTCAAAGTATTTCCACTTTTCATGACAAGTATAGGAAGGATGCTCACAATTTGTGGTACCTCCATTGCCAAACATTCCAACAACTATAGCCTCTTGCATTCAAACGTTATTGCAATTTTTCTAATTTTTATCTAAAACTCTTTAATTTTGAATGCTCACAATTGATGGTGTCTCCATGACCAAACATTCCAACATCTAACTCTTTAATTTTGGATGCTCACAATTGATGATGCCT
Organism: Sequoiadendron giganteum; assembly: GCA_007115665.2. NCBI lineage: Eukaryota > Viridiplantae > Streptophyta > Pinopsida > Cupressales > Cupressaceae > Sequoiadendron > Sequoiadendron giganteum. The sequence continues at coordinate 462,853,067 of CM021101.1, read as the reverse complement.
CCATGACCAAACAGTCCAACACCTATAGCCTCTTGCAACCAAATTGTATTGTGAGTTTTTTATTTTTTATCTAAAACTCTCTAAAAATTTTTGAGTTTGAAGTTTCATTAAATAATATTTTAACTCTAACTCTCTAACATTGCCTCAATAAGCTACCAGTTTGTCTTCATCTAAGTGGAATTGGACTGCATACTCCTACATCCACTTAGCAAAATGCACCCAATTGGCATCAAAAAAGACAAATGATTTAGTTTATGTTAATTCCAACTTGCATCTTATTTCGCACAAACAAAATGACTACAAGGAAGAGGCAATGCAGTTGTAGGATGTAGAATCAAAGCATACTAACTTTAGCATCCACTGCCCAACAATCTTTATTTTTTGAGTCAGATAACCATCATATTCTTAGTGTGAGCATCATTGGCACTCCTTGTGGTTCTTGTAGCCTACCTACATCATGTAATGTCAATGATGATGATGATGATCTTTATAAAGACCCATATGACACTGGCTGCTGATTTTATTATTTTAATATTGAACGATGCATATCTATCATGACATTCAAGTTTTTAAAACATGAAGATAGTTTGCTAAAAAGAAAGACCAATGTATCAACAATGGATATACCAAAACAACAACCCAAAACAGGAAATACCCTTCCAGAAGCAATAATACAAAAAGCCTGGGAGTGAAAAAACAGCACATGTTTTTCAGCACTTTAACAACCCATGTTTACAATATACCGGAAAGATTATTGCCAGCAGCATTTCATGTTGCTACTGCATTTGTTCTTTTCTAAAATGTCTAGCAGTCTTTACTAAATTCTGATGTACAATTTTAAGATCCACCTAATCCTTATCATTAGAGACAATATTTTCTTCATAGAACTCAAGAATATTATATGCTTGGATCTTCAAATATTGTTTTTTATATTCCATGTATTCTTTTACAAACTGGTCATCTAACACTCTTCTATCATAAGGCTAGAAGTGATTTTTTAAATTTTCTTTTGGTTTACAGTAGTCGAATCATCTTCCAACAAGCTGAAGAACCTATCTTTGGGGATTCCATTATCATAGTAACTTGCATCATAATACAAATAAGTGTGAGTTCACTAGGAGACTCCATAAGGCATCTTCTCTTGTTCTGAATACTTTGTCATTTCTTCCTCTTTAGTTATGCAAAAGAACCTCAGTGGACAACACTCATCCAAAATAATTGAGAACAACATCAAAATCACTAACATAACCAAATAAGATTTAATGCCATGTAAAAACAATTTCCTATTGGACCATGCCATACAATTGTCAAACATACCAAATATTATGAGCATACTTGCAATCAAGAAAAAGATGTTCAAGAGACTCAATCACACTAGACATAACACAAACACAAGGAGACATACCAACATCAGAAAGAACTAAGTCAATAGCTAACCTTTAAGGAAGTAGAAGCCATCTAAAACAAACTCTTTTTGGTTCCAAAATACTTGACCAGAAAACTTTTAAAATGGCAAATCAATACTCGTTAGATAAGTTTAAATTCTACTTATGATTAAGATTGTTAAAGACCCCCTACATGTCGCCCAGCATAGCATAAATTGTTATGGAATTGACATTTGAGAAAGAGTTACCATCAGCCCAAGAAGAATTACTACAATTTCAAAAGTCAATCTCAAAGATACTAGAAAATTGACACTGAACATAGCTTTTAATAGCTTAGAACAGGTACCTCTATGAGTTTTAGGAATTGAGAAATGGCATTGTATTTGTTCCCCCTTCAAAAGTTTACCACTATCAAACACATCTTTAAAATCCTTGACCTCTTTAAATGTCTGAAACTTAGTTGTGCAACCTTGTAACAACGCATGTGGATCATTGTTCCACTCAAGATTCCACCATATAGACCTATAACTGGTGAATTTCCCATCCAATCTAGAGAAAGCCTCATTTCCAACCATCAAATGTTTGACAACTTTCCATGTTCTCTAAATACTGCAAAATATTTAGACTCAAAGGGTTTCACAGAGAACTCGTCAAACAATAAATCATGAGTGTAGCCCTTTCCAATTACTACCTTTTATAAGACTAGCAAGGCAATATTGTTTCTTATCAAGACTTTTGAGGGCTCATAACCATCAAATGCTTTTAAAATCCACTTAACTACAGAGCAATGCTTTGCAGTCTAATGTCTTTAAGACCCCCCTTTGATTTAAGAAGACAATACCAACCCCATTTAATAGCATGTCTCTTTTTATGATTTTTACCATCTGACCAGATAAAGCTTCTCAACTTTTTTGTATTTTTTCAACTTGACAACTACCAAATAGCCAAGCAGATGAGTAATAAATACTGTAGGAAGAAAGCACTTATTAACAAACTTGAATTCTACCAAGGAAAGAAAGAAGTTGGTTCTACCATTTGATGTTTTTATTTTCAATTTTCTCAAACATCCACTCCCACATTTCTCGAAGAAGTGTCAACAGCAAATGGTATGCCCAAGTATTTAACAATCTTGTTAGGCCCACCCAACTACCAAGTTCTAGTTTTTAACCACTTATAGGAGAATCCCTCCAACTAAGCATGATTGATTTACTTCTAGAAATCTTAACCCCAAATGATTTACAATATATATTGATTCTATCCATAATTTAACCAAAAATTTCCTCAAACTGTTCAAAAATTAATGCAATGTTATCAATAAACTATATATTAATCAAATTATCATTGTTTGGCAAAAAAATTGCTTTCACACAACAACCAATTCAACTAGATTTCAGAATATGTTGTAAGGCATCTAAAGCAATAACAAACAATGCAAGTGCCAAAAGGCATCCTTGTCTTATAGATCTTTGTAGAGGGAAAGACACAAATAATGATCCATTGATGTCAATCTAAGTCTAAACATCATTAAAGACCATTTTAACTATATTGCAAAATTTGGGAGGAAAGCCAAAACACTCCAACACTAACAGGATGAAGGACCATTCCACTCTATCATAAGCTTTTTCAAAATCTAGTAGTATCAAACACACATGCTAATTAGAGTTTTTTTGCCCATTTAAAACTTTTCCCGACTGGTAACTAAATTTTAAAGAATGTATCTACCTTTTATGAACCCAATTTTTCAAAGATGATTTTAGCAAGGATGTTGATGAGCCTAAGAGACAGCAATTTAGCCAAAATTTATATGATACATCGAGGAGAGTTATTGATCTCCAATTCTTTATACAGGATTTGGCCCCCTCCTTAGGAGCAATTTAATTATACTCCTATTTATCTCTTTTTCTAAGGAAACTTGCCCAATGACTTTGTTGTACACTTCAATCAAATCTTCCGGGATCCAGTCAATATTAGCTTCGTAGAATTCAACAAGAATACCATCAGCACCTGGAATTTTCCCATTTTCAAAAGATTTTATGAATCTTTCCAATTCTTCCTTGGAGATTCTTTGTTCAACCTCAACAACATCCTCTTTACTAAAATTCCTGGGAATGGTTCTTGCATGGAGATCTCTAGCTTCCTTACTCTAGTAGTTGTCATCTTCTACAAAGAGTTTTTTGTAGAAGTCACTAAAAGCAACTTTCATATATTCAACATCTCATTCAATGTCTCGTCAATCATGATAAACCAATAGCCTCCCTTGTCTAGTTGGATTTCAATATATTGAAAAAATATTATGTTCCTTTATCCCCACCTTAAAGCTAGTTCTCTTAGCCCTGATCTTTGCCCCCTGAGCTTTTAATTTTGTGGGCATCTTAAATTATGTTTCACATCCATATGAACTTTTTGGAAGATCTCATTTGTAATGATTTCCTCCAAGAATTCCTCTTCTCTTTCATCTAATATTTTGTTTTTTCCAATAACTCTAAAGAAGTTTCTCCAACCAACCATAAAAGAAATACCAATATTTTATAGCAAAGCTAACATGAAACACAGTTTTATTGATGTTTCTAAGAGTGTGAATGCCATTAATACACTCTTTACCCCCCAAAATACTAAAATTCCGCTCGAAATAACCTTCATTTCTATTTTGACCAGCAAGTTTTCCACCCTTAACATTTATGATGGCTTCGATAGGGTAATGGTCAAACATTGTAAAAAGAGAAAATTGAACACAGTTATTGTTCTCTGCCCCCTCAAAACTAAAGAAGCATTTGTGAACATTAAATTTATGAAGTTTTGAATGGACCCTATAGTTAACATTCTAATTGTTGCACCATGTATACCAAAAACCCTTACTATCAATTTTCTTATTTTCGAGGGGATCCATTATGTGTAAAATCCTATTAGTTTTCACCCAAAAATATAATTTAATACCTTTCCAAGACATTGTAATCCAACCAATTTTGTCTTTTTTTTGTTCAATCATATTTATGTCACCGCCTATAATCCAAGGAACATTGGGAAGGGAGGAGGAAATCCATTTCCATAGCTCACTCCTCTGCCTATAGTCGTTAGAACCATATATAGAACATATGCCAAATTAGATATCATCTTTGATGATAGTCACCTAGACCACCCTATTATAAGGAGAACATCCAAATTCATTGATAAAGAGAACTCATTCAAAGACAACCAAAATTACAGCAACACTTTTTCCCCAAGCATAGTTTGTGGAGTAGAAGTTGGAGTTCTTCCATACAAATTTGAGAGCACATTCAAGTTGAAAGCTCACTACTTTAGTTTCTTTGTCATGCCCCCGCCATGAAGACATCCCTCATCAAATCACAGCACTCAGCCTGGGCGAGAGAAACTAATACACAGCAACACCAATATACAGCGATTAAGAATTAAGAAGGCAGCGCTTAGACAAATAATAGAGAGGAAGTTTAAAATAAAATAAAATATTGTTATTGCTTTAAGGGCCAACCCCTTCAAGGAATCGTCCCACTTCATGCAACGCCATCATTAATAAGGTGCCTCCCTTTAAAAAGTTGTCCCTCTCCAGGTAGCCGCCTCTTTGAGAGGATTAAAATAAAATAAATTAAAATAGATTTAATGAAAGAGGTCAACCTCATTCAACAGCCACCTCTCTTGGGACAAGTCGTCCCTCCTTGGAGAAATTGCACCCTTTGGGTATGTTATAAAAGGAGAATAGAAGGTGTAGAGGAGGGAATCATCGATCAGCTTCAGAAAGGTATTTCATTCAGGCAGCAAATATATTCAGAATATTAGAAAGAACAAGGCAGTTGAGCAGATCAGAATTAATTATCTGCCCTCAAGGGCAGAATCAGCAGTTATTACAATTGCTGCTGTGAATATAGCCATCTTATGTGTTAATAGATTTTGCAGTATGCTCTATCATGATTATTGTATGAATTGATATATTTATTATTGTATAAATCTGGATATCTTTAGTGTTTGTAATTCTCATCAAGCAACCATGAGGAGGAGTGGGGGAAGCATGAATAGGGTGAGCAAGTACTAGATTTCTTTCTAAGTACACCACTCCAAGCTGGCCACTTGGAGCCAAGGGGATGAGTGTCCACCCTTGGGCTTAGAAAGGGGAATCTACGAGCCTCCTATTGTAGCTTCTCCCCAATCTCTTCATGGATTGGTTGTTGATTGTAAGAGGGATGGATAAGGCAGCATGGATAGATCTTGGTTTAGGTCCTGCAATCATGTGAGATAATATCGGAAATATAATTCATATGATCAAAGCATATATAATAAATGTCTTATCTATTTAAACCATGTAAAGATATATAATTATTTGAAAACTATATAAACTACACAATAACCATAATGCATTTTGGGAGTTTGATCATAATAGGATTTGGATGAGAAACGTGATAAGTCTGGGCGAAGCTATCCATACTAAGCCCAAAACCGGATATACCATCCCTCTTGGCCCCAAGTGGCAGACACAATCATCCAACATGGAGTGACGTACTTAGTGGATAAACGTGTACCTACTTTCCCTATCCATGCTGCCTTATCCATCCCTCTTACGATCAACAACCAATCCATGAACAGATTGCCATAAGATTTAGGGCAATCCCAAAAGGGGGCATCACATTCTTGGAGAAGCAAATAATCTATTTTTAATTTTTTGGCTATTGTTACAAAAACCTCTTAGAATGCATTTCCTATCAAAGGATTCCAAGCCTCATACATTCTAGTTGGCACGTTTTAGCTTCATTTATGGATGGCAAATAGGAGGGGGAAGGCCTTTGATTTTTGTACAATCTATCAAAGCATTTGGGATTTTTTTTCTTCCTTCCTCTTTTTCTTGTCCTCCACCGTATCATCTACTATACTAGGAGAAGCATTTTCTCGACCAAGTGTCTCTTCTTGGAACAAAGGATTAACACAATCAAGAATGACTTTTTGTCTTTTGGATTTACCCATGAAAATTATGTGAGCAAGTTCTTTGGAAACCCGAGAATCAATGTTTTAAAGATTTTGGGAAGCAATGGGGGGAGTAGCTTAGCTAGCAACCTAGTACTTTTCCTTCAAGTTTTTCAAGGACAAATTCCTAGGCATTTTATTAATTCTCAAGCAATCCACCCTAGGGATTACTAACTGAATCAAGCTCTTTATTGACAAAAGGTAATTTGCAAGAAATATGATATATTCCTTGTAAGATTGAGGATCTTCCATTTTGGTAGGGATTACTTCCATAGTATCAAACTCATTCTCATCAATATTATTCATATTGGCTTCAATAATTTCTAAAAAGGGATTCTTATTAATTGTGTGGGGAATTATCCCCTTTTTCTATTTTCTTATTAGCATAATCTTCATTTAAGGCTACAAAACCACTAGCTACGAGTCTATCGATATTCTTAAAATATTTGGACAATGTCTTCTTTGATGATCATCTTTCTTACAAAGGAAACATGCATTCAAACCTCTTAGAATTTCCATGTCATATTTTATCTGATTGTTGACCAATTAAAAGAACAAAATATATTGGATACACACAAAAAGTTTGAAAGAGATTAAAACCCTAGCATTAAGATGTGGGAGAGTAGACCCTATTTCTTCAATTTGCAACACATTGCCTCGAGGTTTAAGAGCCTAGGGAATGAAAGCCCGCTGACATGGGGTAAAATCAAAGGACCAAGAAACGGCCCTAAATACTGATTTATCCATATTCCAAAATTCTTTCTTTAAAACCCTAGTTTGCATACCATGGTTTTTGAAAAACACAATGAGTAATCCTTTTCTATCATTCTCTAGAAGAAAATGTATATCAATATGTTTCACCCAAACATCGACTATCCATTCATTGAAAAACTTATTGACAAAAGAAATTCACTATCTAAACAAACAAAGAACACAATTGTGCCTTTTACTCTTTCTTCTTCCTTTATAATAGTTTATATCATAACTACATTTGGTTTAATGCAAAGTATTTTAGGAAGAGAAGAAGCCTTAGCATTTTCTCCTCCTTCGACTTCTTCACTATCAACGTTGCAATCCTTTCTTCCATCATCTTCACTATCAATTTCAAAAGCTACAATCTTCGACACCACCTCTAGTTCATCAACCTTAAGGGCTGCATTATAAAAATTTATTCCCCTCTTGTTTCTATTTTCATTATTGATATCCACTACATTCTCATAATCTTTGTCATCACTGACGTACCCCACATTTTTTGCAACCTCCATTGATCTATTGCTTTGTTAAGCATTACACTTAGAGGTGCTTACCATAACCAACTTCACCTATCAACATTGGAAGGGTTTTGGCAATTGACACAAGACACAAGGTAGCAAACACCATGAAAAGACAGGGAGATCACGCAAATAAAGAAAAGGGAGTCAAATAAGCATAGAAATAATTAGCACAATATCGAATATTCACACCACAAAACAGCAAAATTGGCATATTGGAGAGAATATCAATCAAACAAAGTGTAACCAAGAACCGTGAAGAATACTAATCAGAATCAATCTTAGTGAGGACATGCATCCAAGAACACCAATGGAGGATGACTCTTTGTCTTCCTCACCAGTTCCCAAATCTCCTTACTCCTCTTTCCAACATTTAAGTTTGCCAAATTGACCTCAAGGTAGTAGTTGTAATTTTAACATGATTTTGTTTATTATATCATTTATATGCATACTATGTGGTGGCCTGAACTTACCTCATGTTATTAAGCTGTAAATATGTATATATTTACGATTTTTTTTTTTTTTTTTGTATAGATGTACCCAATACGAATCCAACAACAAAAAAATGCCATACCAGCATACCCAAACCCCCATACCTTAACCCAAACAGGTAACTTAAAAAACATAACACTGAAACAAAATAAAATCCTATCAGCAAATTAGCACTTTTATTATCATATAAAGGCATCATAGCAGGGTAGTTTCTTATTGCACTAAACCTGCATAATTTATGTTGTATGGTGTTGGTCTGAAGCACATGTTAACTATGGTTATCATAATGTCCCATGCACCAATGCATGCCCCTGGACACAGGCCATAGTAGCTATCAGGTCTAACGTTTACCCAAGTAAATCCCACATAACGTATAAACAGTCAAGAACTAAAAAGATCTGCGATGTTACTAACATTCACACTAACATGTCCACTGTTGAGAACCAATAAAGAGAATCTCTGTTTTAAACGTCTAGTCTGCTTTCCTGGTTAATAATATTTGTTGGAGAAAAATGTCCTAGGTCATCTTGTGTTTATAACATCTGCATTTTTCTTGATTGAGTTGTGCTTGAGTGGTAAATGAAAACGGATGGGACTTTGCTTTTATTTACTATCGGGTATAATGTTTGCCCAAGTAAATCCCACCTAAAATATAAACAGTCAAGAAATAAAAAGACCTGAGATTATACTAACATTCATACCAACATACCCACTGTTGAGATCCAATAAATAGAATCTCTGTTCTCAACCTCTACTCTTTCCTGGCGAATAATATTTGTTGGAGAAAAATGTCCTAGGTCATCTTGTAATTAGCATATGCATTTTTCTTGATCCAGTTGTGCTTGAGTGGTAAATGAAAATGGAGGGGGCTTTTACAGCAAAGCTCCATGTTCAAATAATCAAAAGATATATCAATAAAGAATATGATGAATAACATACCAAATACAATAAGAGTTGTGACATATTTCAATGTAAAATATCAGATAGAAATCTCAGATGACTTTGACAGAATGAATATCCCATCTTACTAAAAAGTAAGGCCCCCACAATGGTTGAAAAGAAGATTACTTACCAATCAAAGAAGATATATAAGTGTGTATTAATGCTGAGAAAGCATTTCAGAAATAGGATTTGCTCAACTTATTTTTTTAAGTAAATGGGAAACACTATGCACTATATGTGTTGTCGTACACTGTCAAACTCAGTGAACCTTACAGCTAGGAAGAATAGGCTAAAGGATTTTTATTCTGTTAAATTTGGATGGGATTTCTACCTGGCCTTATGCTGGTAGGGCATGTTAAATCACCCAGATGCATGATCAGTAGAGAAGGAAGCCAAGTGGCTTGATACCTATCTTACCACTAGACCAGGGGCCACAGAAAAAGATTAAGATTTTCTCATCTGATTTGGTATTTTTATTTCAGAATTTGAACTGTTAATCAATAGCAATTTGACCTCTCATTAGAACCTCGCAAATGAGGTTCCGGCTAGTGCTGAGTCCTCCATATAAAAACAAAAAGAACAAAAAAGTATTTCGATCTCTAAATTCAAATGCCAATCCCGTGCGCAGTTGAGATGCGAAAACTGGATTTTACGATGATCACACACCAAACTAGCATTGGGATTAAAAACCTTTACTATACTCGTACACTAAGAAGGTCTATCAGCCTTTTTTCATGGCGAATTATAGCACTCACCTGTCATCATTGGAATGTGCAATCTAACTCAAACACCTTTTGACTTAAAAATCTAAAATCCGCTACAAGCTTGAAAACATTTCTATTCTGCCAAATTCACCTGGCATATAAACCTTGCTTTGTCCTGCAGGCCATGGACCTAGGTTATCATCATAGCAATCACTCTGCCTCACCCTCGGATCATGGCCATCTAAACAATGGTCATTCAAACTGCAAACTAGTAGTTTTAAAGTGGTCTTTATTTTTGTAGGTTATAAAATCAAGGGTTTCTATTGCGAGAGAGGTTTCCATATGAAGAGTAATTTGTAAAGGGAAAATACAGCAATTGTCAAAATGCTCATTTGAAATAGAAAAATAATAGTGTGGCCCCAAGTTTGTAAGTAATGGGAGCCTTCTTAATAGAATACCGCTTGAAATACATACTATACACGGCAGCTTTCATTAACGAAGCCTGCTGTTCAAATCCTCACGCGACAGAGATATTTTCATTGCGGAGCGCATGTTCAAACTGCCATGGGAAATTGCAATTTTCATAGCAAATCTTCGTGTTAAAAACCTCGCAAGACATGGAAACTTTCACAACGAGCCCCAGAATCAAACCCTCACGGAACAGCAATTTTCTTGGCAAAGCCTCAAGTTCCAATCCCCCACAGGCCGTGATGACTATCAAGGCAAAGCCTCAGTTTCAAATCACTACAAGAAATAGAAACTTTCATGGCAAAGTTCCAGGTTCAAATCTTCACACAAGACATGCGAACTTTCAATACAAATCCTACACTGCACATCCCCGCAACATTGAAAATTTTCAGAGCAGATCCCCGAGTTCAAATCGCAAACAAGCCAGGGTCGTTTTGATAGCAAGGCCTCACGTTCATATCTTGACAAGACATAGGAACTTCCACAGTAGAAAATATGAATGAAACACAAAAATTAAAAAACTCACTGCCAATAGGTTTCGGCATTATCGTCTCTCAGGAGGTGGACACCATTGCCAGGCTTGCAAGAACTGACACTCCAAGCAGCCTTTTTGCTCATCTCTCGCATTTCGCTCAAGTCTGGATTCGTTATTATCTCCGCTGCTTCTGGATTTTCTGCTGACATTATTTTACCTCCAAAATTGCACCAAATTTGGAAAATACTTGAGCTTAAAAATGAAATCAATCCTTTTTCCGCGTCTTTAAATTTTTCAATACCTCGGCTACATTCGAAGGGGCTGTGTTAAATTTGCATCTTTAATAATTGAAAAGAAAATAATGTTTCCATACGGATTGATTTTAAGTTATTTTACTTTGTATTAGAATGATTTTATTTTATATATATAAACAATTAAATTTTATTAAATCTAAATTGTTTAAAAATTTATTTTTGTTTTTATTTCATATTTTTAATAATTATGTATTTAAAGTTGATTTTTTTATTCAATTTGTATTCATCAATTTGTTTTTATAATTGATAAATTATAAAATATTTAAAATTAACAAATCAAATCAACACGCAGAAACTATCACAATCCATTCTGCTTAAGTGTTGTACCTATTTTACAAAGTTAAGATACATTTTTTTTAACAAAACATATTTAGAAAATGAATTATCTCCAATTTGATTGGCTAAGAAAGTTTCACTCATTTTTGCAACCTCCACGTCATTCGAGAAAAATGAATATTTTAAAAATTATAAAATATTAAGAAATTAAATGCATCATGTACTATTTGATATGAATCAAAGGTCTGAAGGCAAAGTATTAAGAATATGAACTTTATTGCTTATAATAAACATTTATTCTTTACTTATAATAAGCATTTATTCTACTAACATCTATGACGAAAGAAGCACATCTATTTTGATATACAAGTTGTCACCTACAGATTCCTCAAGGCCAACCTCATGTTATGGCCAAGCTTACAATTGTTAGAAAATTTACAACTCTGAAAAAGAAATCTTCTACTCTCTGTTAATATTGAAATCTTTATTTGATGGCCTAATTCTCAAACTTATACAAGAAGAAGCAGTTCAAACATTTTGCCCATCCTTTCAACTTTTTGGGACTCTCTGCCCTGCCCTACTCTACCTCATTCTCTAATTTTCTATTATGTCTACCTGATGTTGTTGGTTCTCATGGACAAAAAATTGGAGGGTAGTTGGTATAAAATTGAGTTGTTTGCCAAGTGAGTGGCACCCACTAATGGATTCTTTGTATGTGATTGTGTTCTTCTATGGTAGTAACTTCCTATGGATTTGGCATGGGAACCAAAGTTACATTTCCTAATTAAGTGGGGTGGGGGAGTAAGTTAATTTCACAAAGAATTGTCTAATACAAGGACGTTAGGGTGTTTCCTATTTCATGTTGATATGTTTAGTCACTATTAAGGAATGCCATTCTAGGATTTTTTCAGCTTAGGCCTTTGTGGTATATGAGTGAGTAAGTCATTGTCAGTTCTTACATTCATTTATCCTAGCAGTGCCTTAGATCTAGTAGGGAAACTAAATTTCTAGGATTTTCTCCATTAAGGGTTTCAATTTCATGAAGAATTATCTACCATATGCAAATTAGTGTGTTTTCTTTTTCATGCTACTATACTTGGTCCCTATTTAGAAATGCCATTGTAGATATTTTACAGCCCTGGCCATTGTGTTAAATCAATGATCTATTTTATGTTCTTGCATTCTTTTGTTCTAGTAATATCCTGTGGATCTAGTAGGGGATCCAAAATTATGAAATTTCCCCATTAACTGGAGGGAAATTTCATGAAGAACTAATTCATATAGGAATAGCATTTTTTTCTATTGCATACTACTATAGTTGGTCTCCATTAAGAAAAGTCATTGATTATATAGTCTTGCATTCTTTTGTTTTAATAATTTTGTATGAATCTAGTGGGAGTATTAGTGTGTTTTCTACGTCACGTTACTAACATGGGGGAATATTGTCTTATGAATCATGTAGCCACTTATATTCTATTCATGGATCTAGAGTGATATCTAAAGTTACCTCTTTTTATTTGAAGGGAGTTTTAGTTCATAGATAATTATTGTTGTATATTTCTTGTTTTTATGTACTATTATTTGTATTCCAACCAGTCTTGTCAATTTTAGAAAGGTCGGAATCTCTTGTGAATAGTTGGTGCTCTATTTACCTAGTCTAAGAATTAGTTTCATTCTCAACCCTATTTTTGACACAAATTTCATTGATCTTTAAAAACTAATAGTTGTTTTGCCAAAGCTTTGCTAGATAACCTACATATTAGTTTTGGTCCAACATTTTGAATTAGATACCAAACTCATCATCATGAAAAAATGATTTGGTAAAAACACCAATAAATATATTAATAGAGAAACTTAACACTAATTCTATTATAATAGTCATTCTTACCATTAACCATTGAATTTTATACATATAGAATAGCTATACAGGTTGACAAAACAATGTTACTGGAGTTCAAACTGACATGTCCAAGAAACTTGAGTTTTACAATTCCACAAAGCTATTGTTAATGTTGGAAGATAATATATATAACAACCAACATAATGCTTTATATTCTTAGAATATAACATAATAGTTGAGGGATTCAAAGCAGCAAACATAGAGATCACATCATACGTGTCATCCATAGTTGATCCATTAATCAATTGAAAGGCAATTAAATCATGTGTTCCAATCATTGCTAGTATTTGTGGGTTTATCCCCCAACCCACCCAGCTTCTAGAAGCAGTAGAGGCAACCTTGAAAGCTATATCTAGTGTTCCATTATCTGCATGGTAGTTATATGATAGAGTAGCTCCTAAACTCGGGTTGTTGCGAGATTGATATATTTTGGTCTTACCTATTGTGAATTCTAAAGGATAACTTTAATTGTAATTTTGTACAGTTGCACCCCAAGAAAACAACAACACAATGACTCCTAATATGAAGAATAGGGGACTCCCCATTATTCAAACTCTACCAAATTTTTCTCCTGAAAATTCAATCGTTAAGGAAGGGAAATATGATTTTTGGAAGCCTCTCGAACTAACCACCTGTAGAATAAACAACATAACCAAGACAAAATAACAGAATTTATTTTACAATATATATTACAATCCTATTTATAGCTACGTGGTGTTTTTGGTTACAATATTTTTAACATCTATCATGATAGATAACAACTGTCTAAAGATGGCAGAGATAAATAATTAAAATATAAAATTGTAACAAGTGTTGACCCAAAACATTAGAGGTGATGAGAGAGGGTGGTAGAGTATATGTGTCATCAACAAATGAGGTGGTGTGACTTAAGCATTAATGGATTCAATTATTACAACTTTGGGTTGTGAAACATTCTCAAGCTGAAGGCTTTTAAGGAGTATGATTGTTCATCATTTATTATCTATGTTTGAGGCATGGAACTCAATATAGGGGCACAAGGTTTGTTGAGAAGTTTCCCGACATCTCTAATGCTTTTACCATGTTTCATGAGACTTGTATTTACACTTAATTCATTATGTAGGTTGAGGTTGATTATCATCTCTAGAAAATAGTTAAAAATATCCTAGAATGAAGAATACACTAGTGAACATGTATACATAATGTGGAATTGCAGCTCACAAACTATTCTTAGACACCTCAAAGAAATATGACTTCATGGAACACAATAATAACAGGATTTATACATCATGGATCCATTGAAAAAGCCTCAAAAAAAAATTGAACTTTACATAACTATGAACATCCATACCAACCTGTTACACCCTGCCTTTAAATTATGAATTACTTTTTATCTTATGTTAAAAGCAATAATGAATTATGTGATTATGAAGCTTTGATAGTTAAATGTTATGATGAATTTTATGCGATATTTAATGGTTTTTGCATTTAATTGAATTATTGATGAATATGCAATGATATGAATATGATGTAAATGTTATGGCTAACTACTTGTTTGTTTTTCTAGTGAAAATGTAGGTAAGACTTCACTCCTTCCAGAGGGAGAGGGAGACTATCACTTGGGAGAAGGGTAAAGTTTAAGGAATTGTTAGTAATGTCATATGAGTTCAATTTCACCTCGTCAGGTTAATTTAAGTATCAAGTTTGTGCGTCTTAAACCTAAGTTAATAGGATAAGTGTCTTTAGGGAAAATAAGATCCCTATCATCAAAATTACATTAATTGCAAATATCTATTGTAAATAATAAAATATAATATGTATAGTATATATGAATAATATATATATATATGAGTTAAAGCATATATATGTATGTACGTATACATATGTATGAATATATATAGATAAGATGCTTAAATATTTATGTATATTTATATGTAGATAAAAGAATAATAAAAAGTATACATTGACATATATATAAATATATATTATATTTTAATTAATTACAAATAAAAAAGCCATATTAGTATGGCAGTTTAATCACTTATAAACTGTGGTGTCTAGGCCGATTCATAAGGCTTCTTAAAAAATATTTTAAAAGGTTGTTATGGCGCTATATCTTAGCGTCAACATGGACATTATTAATTTTTTTTTGAAGCCACTTTAGGGGAGAAGACCCAGTTACCGCCCCCCATTGAATAACCGCCACCTCCATGCTCACTTAACCCCCCAAAAAAAATTCACTTTGATCCTTTAAAAAACTTTATTTGATTGAATAAATAATTACCAAAACACCAATGGTTGCTCATTATAATTACAAAAACACTAATGGCTGCTCTTTAAGTGTTAAAGTGCATGTTTTAGAGTGGATTTAAGGCATAAACAGCTATAATTGATGGAAATTAGAGTGGGCGGATACTGGGACATTAGGTGGCGGCAACTGGACGACACCTCTAAAAGGTGTCTTTTTGACCTTCGTGCGCATATCCAATGCTCCCGCACTCTACCGAATTGCCCAAAAGCCAAAAGCTTAGTTATAAGCTCTCAACTCATGGGCAAAAAAAACTCATAAAATAAAATTTCAATTTGATGCACAGTTTAGATTCTATGATTACGCGAAATTAACCCTGGCGGATACTGGGTCTTCTCCCCTAGTGGCTAAGTGATGCACATTTAAAGTTTAAATTAAACCACAACAAAGTGGTGATATGAAACTTTTTGCATATGTTCCTATTCTTATGGAGATCACAGCCTGGGCAATGAGTTAATGGTTTCCTATAGGCGTGTGGCAAGGGTGGTGAGAGTCATAGAATTCTTTGAGGACTTCCCCTATAGTTTCCAATGGTTTTTCAAATTGATTTTTAAAATGCATGAAATAAAATAATAAAATCGTGGGGGGTTTTGGTTGTGAATGGGCTTAGTCAATGCAAATTGTGGCTGCATAGGTGACCTTTTTGAACTATATTCTTCCTACCTTTGATGAAAATGTAGGGCATGGCATATTTTGAGCTATTCGAGCCTCCATTTTAGGCAACCAATTTCTATTTTGGGTGAAAATTCATTTATTGACAAAAGGTAAACACATTTGAAGTGAGGATAAGTAATTCAATCTACTCATAATTTCATTTTATCATGAGAAGAAGATAGAGAGAGGTGTGTGAACTGGAAGGAGAAGTAATATTTCTTTGTTGTTCATATTTGCATTTTATCATGAGAATAACATTGAGGAGAGTTGGAAAAAGAAAAATAGTATTTTTTTAGTTGGTTGTTATCTCTTTGTTGTGAGAATACATAGGGAAAATGTTGAGAGTAGAAAGTGAAGAAGGTTGAGCGTGTGTTTGAAAAAAGTTGGAAGTTGCAATTGCAAAGTTTGAGGTTGTACATAGAGATCAATAAGAGCAAGTTATTTGCAGCCAAGAGTTGGAATTGCAGGAATGTTTTCTTTGTTTTAAAATTGTTATTTCCTTCCATTCGAAGAGTAAGAAATAATGTTTGTTAAGAGATAGTGTTAAACTATTATCATGAAGCTAGAAACTCTTAGTTAATGTCATGCTAGAGGTTGATGTGTATGTTAAAGAAAAGAGATATTTTGACTATCTTAAAAATTGAAAAATACGTACATCCTGAAATAGGAGACTTTATAATATAATTTACATTGTCATTGTTGAAAGTGAAATTGAAAGGATAAATATATATGTAATCTTTTAATATATAGTCTATTATCCATGAATTCGTAAAATAAAACTTAGTGCAATTTCCAGAGAAATGACTAGACTGATTTAATGTTTCCTTAGAAAAGTCAAATAAGACTCAATAGTATATTATGTTGTATATTTAATGAGAATTAGAGGTTGAGCATGATATTCAATTGCTTGAAATCTTGATGATATTATATCATGTACCCCATATTTCTTGTGATATTTTGTGAACCCAACCTTATAACTTGATAATGGGAGGTTAAAACTTAAGTAAGAGGAAGTAATCCTCTATTTGGTTTAAATATTATTATTTCCATGCTTGTATGATGCAATGTCAATATCTTTTGTATGACCATGATGATGGCATAGTGTCATCAATATTTTCAAAGAAGCCTAAGAATAGGTATGAAGGTAAACCTTATGGTTTGTGTTAGGACTTGAATTAGAGGTAGTAGACCCTAGATATTACAAGAAAGTAAAAAGATATTTTTTTGTCCAAGGTGTTTTACCAATCTAGTCATATTATCCACCTTAGTGGGAAAACCCTTTGAATGCAAATCTTTTGAAATTAGAACCAGTTGGTCTACAATATAATTTTAACCTTAGGTTAGATAAGTTCTTCAAGTCAATTAGAGGTGGGTGAACAAACGACTCCACTCGTAAGTGGGTGATCCCACAATACTGGTTTACAATTTTTGGGCAAACTCGACACTGAACTGATTTTTTTTAATTAAACCTTCACTTTCGGGCTCCTATAGCGGCTAAACCGATTTGCAAACTAGTGATTTGTGAAGTTTTGTCTATAGATTCTAAATATATATTTTTAAAAAAATTTAGAATCAAATTGCACTTTTTTTTTCATCTCCTTCAAAAACTAGTTTTTATCAATAAACAACATTTTTAAGGAGTGATGTTCACTGTATACAACATAACTTTTTCTGTATGAAGGATAAAATTCTAATTTTTTCAAATTTAGGTTTCTAACTATGATATTTAACCAGTTCATTTGGTTTCATAGTGTTTTAATAAATTTTTTTCCTTAATCAAGTTTCGAAGTCAAACCAATTACAATTCAGACATAGGAGGACTGTATACAACATAACTTTTTATGTATGTATCGAAATTCAAATATTTTTTTTAATAGATCAAGGACATCAATAGCCAACCTAAACATATTTTTCAATTTTTTTTTTTTGATAATCTGCTATTTTTTCACATGTACAAAACAAAGAGCTTGATTTTCGATGAAAAACCTACATTCACGAGAAATAAAAAATAAATATAATAATCAAATTAAATTTAATTAAAATTATACTTTTTTGGAAGCTTATAATAAGGACTACATACTTACAAAAAATAAATTTAAAATGAATTCATTTGATCCCCCAAAAGGTAAATCAAAAATGGTTTTTTATCAGCATTTTGATAGGTGTAAAGGAGATTTTGTTATAAGTATCATTTAAAACTAGCGGGACCTTCTATCCAAGGGGGCTTGGTCTAAGGTGGTTTGATCAAACCCTCTTCAATTGGAATCCTTTAAATGGAAATTTTCAAGGCTTAAATCATTATATTTTCTAAAAATATGCGATTTTAGCAAAAATCAAGATCTTTGAGAAAGTGTAAACCACTATTGTGGTAGCACCCAAGTAGTGGTTGAACATAGTTCAAATACTTTGGCCAAAGAGAGTGCAATAGTCTCTGCTTGCACTTTTCAATTCACTATGTTCTAGATTTGCTTAACTAATCAAAGTTGGCATTCATAGTTGGAAGGTATCCATAGTTTCTTGACAGTATTAGTTAAGTGGGGCATAACGTCAGAGCTTAAATGACAATACTAGGGGGTTCTTAACTATACTCTTCATTGAAGGGTAGGACCACTTCCAATTAGGAAGGCGTGTGGGGGACCGTTAGTTTGTGGTTGGAGGTAAAGCACCTGGGTGATGCTCTCCCTCTTGCAAATGACATGTTGAGTCTTGTGACGCAGAAATTATCCAAATATGAGATCTTTGACCTTGTTCCTTAAAAGTTAAATTTTATATCTTTATTTATTTGAATTAATTCACGTGGAAAATGTAAAAGGAAATTTAGTTACATTTATTCTTTTTAATTTAAAAAGTAATATGAGTTTATTGTGAAATGCTTATGTATTCAGTTATGCAATTGTAATTTCAATTATTGAAAGAAAAAATTTAATATCCTATTTTTATGGAATGGTTTAATTTACTTCATGGTTAAAATTCCTAGTAATTTCCTTGTCGTAAGGTTGTGGTTGTTACATATGGTATTTGAGCTACCAAGTTCCATAGTTTGTGCTTATGAGCTCACTATGTAATTTTAACCTCCAAAATTAACAAGGGCTAATGTTTGGACATTCTTGTGCCAGAATGATGAGGCTTAAGATGATTTCCAAGAAATCTATGATTATCAATGAACAGTATCTCAAGGCCATGAAAGAGCATGAATCTCTAATAAAAACCCTAGAAGGAAATAACCTTAATGAGGAGGTATGGCTTGGTGACTCTTAAACCCTCAATGATGTTATATCACACATTAAATAAGAGAAGAAGTAGATAGAGGAGGAAACCAAGGCCATAGCACGCATACCACAAGTTGATTCGGATAAACCATATCCTTCTAGAAATATGCCAAGTGAAGGTAGCATCAATACCCTTTAAACAAACCAAAAGTGTTGGGAGAGCACCTGTGAATGCGTCCACCACCCAAGGTCATAGTGATAAACTCTAATAGTGATGAAGAATTTGAGGGATATACCCCTATTTACCACAAAAAATAGTCATTCTATGCTAAACCTTATAATAAATAAGGATGCTATGTAATCCATACTTGATATAATAAAAGAAAGTTTAAAAATTAGTGTCCAAAAATCTCTCTTTTGCTTATAATGAAATGTATGGAAATATTTTTAATTTAAATGAATGAATGCAATAATTGGCAACTAATTAAAACATTTAAACTAGAAACTTTAGGTGGAGTAGAACTCTATAATGGTTTGAAGTAGGAACAACCAAGAAAGAAGTCAGGAGGTAGGACAACCTTTTGGGAATTTTGAGACAAAACTTGACCAAATTCTCACAATGTTGCACAAAACGAGGGAGAGAATCAATAACCTTGAGGGAGAAGTTAGAGAAAAACCTAGAAAGGAACCCACCATTGAGGGTGAAGATGAGAATCACCATGAGTGCAACATTCAAAGTGATTATAGTGAAACCCATTCTGAATCTAGGTTAGATGAGGCTAAAAGAAACCAATTGGCCAAGGAGTTATCAAGAGATACCAAGAAAATAACTCCACTGAAGTTTTACGGGATGGTGAGCAGAGATGTCGTAGAGGCATGGCTCACTAAAATGGAAGAATACTTTGAGATTTTAAATCACTCTGAAGTGACCAAGATATTTTAGGGAGCTTACCAATTGGTTGGAGAAGAATCCACGTGGTGGATGAACAAGGAGTTGGGTTTGAGTTCTTCGAAGATAACTTGGGAGGATTTCATAGCCATATTTAGGAAAAGATGATTGCCACATCTCTGCTTTGACCAGAAACTCATGGACTTCCAAAATTTAAGGCAGGGAGATTCTTTTGTGAACAAGTACTAGGAGAAGTTTACCCACCTTCTGAAATATGTTCCACAATACCAAAAGGATTAGAGATTCAAGATCAGGAAGTTCATTATTGGATTAAATTCCAAATTGGTGGAGGGGTAATATGCATGGTCTCACCACAATGGACCAGGTATATGAGAAGGCTACTAAGTAGGAGTTGTTAGGGTTTAGGTAGATTGGAGCAATAAACATTAGCAATTATATACAGATTAAATAACCCAGAAATAACAATGAAGAGTAACACAAAAGAGATCAACATATAAATTTAACATGGCTCACCCAATATGGGCTACATCCATAGAAACTTAGCCATCCAATGATTTTCTTGTCCAGCGTAAAAAAGATTACAATCTTGTGAATGCCACACCATAACATACATCCTAGCCGCTTATGACAAGATTTTTGGAAGCTACTAGAGCTAGGGTTTTACAAGATCATTTTTCATTTGATGTGTCAACGAGAAAACCTTGACGTGTTAACGGGAAAAAATTGGGGGTTACACCTCCGAACCCCGCTTGAGGCTCAACACAACCCTGAACCCCAGTGAGGATACATTACAAGTGTACAATATTTTCATGATCAGTCACTACATATCAATAGGAGCAAAATCTCAAGTCCATGGTTGTCTATAGGGATACAAATTGCAAGAAATTTAATTGGTCCTAGTCATCCCAGCCTTTCAAGAGAAGGAACGACAAGCAGGACTATCATGAGAAGGGAGACAAGGGTTTCATTAATAATTGAAAGGAGTCCAAATGGGATAGAAGGAATGGAAATAATAATAATAAATCTAAGAG
Organism: Sequoiadendron giganteum; assembly: GCA_007115665.2. NCBI lineage: Eukaryota > Viridiplantae > Streptophyta > Pinopsida > Cupressales > Cupressaceae > Sequoiadendron > Sequoiadendron giganteum. Next base: position 462,831,781 of record CM021101.1, on the reverse strand, counting down.
AAATGGGGATAACTCAAGGAAGCCTTTAGAAAGGTGAGGTCATCCTAGAGGATGTTTTTCATGTGGTAGTGACCACTATGCAAGTCATTTCCAAAAAAAGACACAAGGGCCACAACCATGAGGAAACCCCTTACCATCGCAACAAGCAACCTTCCAACAAAGGATCCATGTGGTAATGGACAACCATAAGGCTAAGTACCAAATCACTCCTATTAAGACTCTAGGTATTTTATTTGGCGTACTCATTACAATTTTGATTCATGCTGGTGCTATAGACTATTTTGTTTCACCTAGAATATTGAGTAAAATATCTAGAAAAGCTAGGTAGATGGTAAATTCTTGGTTAGTTGAATGTGAAAACCAGTCAAGAGCTTAGGTAGAGCAATGTCTATTTGAAGCTAAGATTGATTTACCAAGCTTTTCAATAGAAGTTGACCTATATGTAGCCCCCTTAGGGTTATATGACGTCATTCTAGGGATCAATTGGATATGAAGACATAAGGGCAAGGTGGATTGTTTTGCTAAGACAGTAGAATGTCTACATGACCTAGGGAATAATTTTTTTCTATAAGGAACTTCCAAAGAGGTCAAGATAAGACAAATATCTGCCACGTAGTTAAAAAGGGTTAAGCTAAGAGGATGTCAACTCTTTGCAGTTAGAATGGAGGAATTAGAAGAATCAAAGAATAATAGTGAGTTCATCTTTCAGGATGACTTGATTTTCTATGAGTCCTAGAAACTTCAAGAAGTGTGAGATAGTGAATCCATGGATTAGGAAAGATCGGACATGGAGAAGTACCCATTTATCTGAAACTGAAGTACCCATTTCTCTGGAACTTTGAGGATGTGTTTCCAGATGAAGTGTCTATATTACCTCCTAAGAGAGCCTTCAAATTCTCTATTGATATCATACCAAGATAAAATACAATGTCCAAAGCTCCTTACCAGATGACCACAACAAAGTTGATGGAATTGAAATCTCAATTGCAAGAGTTTCTAGAAAAAGGACTGATAAGACCTAGTGTTTCACCTTGGGGAGCACCTAAAATTTTTGTTAAGATGAAAGATTACACATTATGCTTGTGCATAGATTGTCACATGCTTAATAAAGCAATGATAAAAAATAAGTATATGTTGCCACATATAGATGATCTTTTTGATCAAATGTGGGCAACAGTTTTCTCAAAGATTGATTTGTGATTTGGGTATCATCAGTTGAGGCTCAAAGATGAGGACATCCATAAGACAACCTTCAAAACCATTTATGGGCATTATGAGTTCACAGTCCTATCTTTTGGACTGACGAATGCACCTACAAAATTCATGAACTTGATGAACAACATATTTAAAGATTGTCTCGATAAGTTCACTCTTGTCTTCCTTGATGATATTTTGATATTTTCCAAGAATGAGGAAGAGCACCATCAAAATTTGTAGTTTGTTCTTCAATGGGTAAGGGAGCATAAGTTGTATGGAAATATTTATAAGTGTGTGTTCTTCCAAAAGGAAGTACAATATTTGGGCCATATAATCTCAGCCAAGGGAATTACAGTGGATCTTGCAAAGATTAAAGTTGTCTTAGAGTGTTGCATCGAAGAACATGCATGAAGTCTGTATTTTTATGGGATTGGCGGGGTATTACAGGAAGTTTGTCGAATTTTTTTCAATAATTTCCCATCCCATCACTTCTCTATAAATAAATGGTAAAAGGTTTGAATGGTCTGAGAAATGTCAAGAGGAATTCGACCTACTAAAAGAGAGGTTAACTTTGACTCCAATTTTGAAAGTGTCTGACACAAAGGGACAATTTGTGGTCATCACCAATGCCTCGAGAGAGGGATTAGGTGGTGTGCTTATGCATGATGTATTGGTTATTGCTTCTAAGTTCAAAAAATTGAAAACTTACGAGCAAAACTATGCACCTCATGATCTTGAGTTGGTAGCAATTGTGCATGTGTTGAAAATTTGGTGAAATTATCTACTAGGGAAACCTTTTGAGCTAAGGTCAGACCATTAAGGTCTCAAATATTTTTTTACCCAACCTCACTTAAATTCTTGTTAGAGGAGATGGCTAGAACTAATATCAGATTATTACTTTGATATTAGTTACATCAAGGACAAGGAGAACCGAGTTGAAAATGCCTTAAGTCAAAGGAGGCATATCTGCTCGATGATCTTTGTGCAAACTAATTTCAAGAGTCAAGTGTTGCAAAAGTCCAAAGGAGACAAATATTATGAGCAAGTAAGACAAGCTCTCATGGACAACCCCTAAGATCCAAGGTATGATGGGTTTTACTTTGAGTCAAATGGAATATTGAGATCCAAGGGTAGAATATATGTTCCAAACTCAAGAGAGTTAAGGAGCATGGTATGGAAAGAGATTCATTCCACACCATACTCGGGACATCCAGGAGTGACGAAGCTTTTGGTTGATGTTAAGTCGCTATATTTCTATAAGGGAATGAAGAGGGATGTTGCAAGGTATGTAGTAGAGTGTCTAGAATGCCAAAGGGTGAAAGCAGAGCATCATCGCCCGGTAGGACTTTTATACCCTTGTGAGATTCCAAAGTGGAAATGGAAAACCATCATCATGGATTTTGTGTAGGGTCTTCCTATGTCTAGAAATAGGCATAATACAATATTGGTAGTGGTGGATAGACTCACCAAGCTAGACCATTTCATGCTTGGGAATTTGATTGATGGAGCAGTAGTCATAGCCTGAAATTTTATGCAAGAATTTTTCAAGTTGCATGGTGTTCCAAAGAAGATCATCTCTAATAAGGATGCTCACATGACTTCAAGGTTTTGGAAAACCTTATTCACCTCACTAAGAACTCAATTGAACATAAGTTCAACGTATCATCCAAAGATAGATGGTTAGACAAAGAAAGTAAACCAAGTATCAAAGGACCTATTAAGGGTGTATTGTATGGATCAACAACACAAGTGGGAGGATTATCTTTCACTTTTAGAGTTTGCATATAATAACTCTTATTATTTTGTAATTAAAATGGATCTATTTGAAGCATTGTATGAAAGAAAGTACTTAACTCCTATAAGTTGGGATAAGCTAGAAGATAGTATTAGCTTTGGTTTGAAAATGCTATTGGAAGTGGAAGAGCAGGTCAATTTTATCAATAAAAGTCTAGTAGAAGCCAATCATAGACAAAAAAGTTATGCTAATGCCAAACACATACCCTAGACATTTCTCGGTAGGAGAAAATTTGTGTTAAGAGTCAAACCTCATAAGAGTGCAATCAAATTTAGGAAGTCTTCCAAGCTAGCTCCTCATTATGTGGATCCCTTTGAAGTTCTTGAAGAAATTAATCCAATTGCCCACAAAATTTCTCTACCACCAGCTCTTGCTAGAATGCACAATATATTTCATGTTTCATATCTTAAGAAATATATTCCAAGTAATAATCATATAGTTGGTTGGAATGCAATTTGGGTTTAGGACCAGGGATGATCATAATCGAGCCTCTCAAGGTGCTCGAAACGCACAGGATCCACTTGCATAATAGAGAGGTGATGCAATGCAAGGTCTAGTGGGACCAATATATCAAAGATGGTGGTACATGGGAAGATTACCATGGGATAAAATATAAATTTCCCCATCTCTTGCTTGATTCTTAAAACAAAAATTAAAACTTTTATTTGATTTGTTATATGTTATGATACTTCGAATCATCAAGGACGATGGTCCTTAAGGGGGAAGATATGTTACACTCTGCCTTTAAATTAAAAATTACTTTTTACCTTATGTTAAATGAAATGATGAATTATGTGATTATGAAGCTTTGGTAATTAAATGTTATGATGAATTTTATGTGATATAATGGTTTTTGCATTTAATTGAATTATTGATGAATATCTAATGATATAAATATGATTTAAATGTTATGGCTAACTATTTGGTTTTTTTTCTAAGTGAAAATGTAGGTAAGAGTTCACACCCTCCAAAGGGAGAGGGAGAGTATCACCCAAGAGAAGGGTACAATTTAAGGACTTGTTAGTAATGCCATTTGAGTTCAATTTCACCTTGTCGGGTTAGTTTAAGTATCAAGTTTGTGAGTCTTAAGCCTAAGTTAATAGGATACATGCCTTCAAGGAAAATAAGACCCCTATCATCAAAATTACATTAATTGCAAATATCTTTTGTAAATAATAAATATAATATGTACAGTATATATCAATATATATATATATATATATATATATGAGTTAAAGCATATATATGTATGTATGTATGTATGAATATATATAAATAAGATGCTTAAATATTTACATATATTCATAGGTATTTTCATATATGTATATGCAGATAAAAGAATAATAAAAAAGTATATATATACATTTATATTGATACATATAAATATAAATTATATTTTATTTAATTGCAAATTAAAAAGCCATATTAACATGGTAGTTTAACCACTCAAACTATGGTGTCTAAGCCAATTCATAAGGCTTCTTAAAAGAGCATTTTAAAAGGTTGTTATGGTGCTATATCTTAGTGCCAGCATGGGCATTATTAATTTGTTTTTGAAGCGACGCTAATGGTTAAGTAATGCACATTTAAAGTTTAAATTAAATAACAACAAAGTGGTGATAAGAATTTTTTTGCATATGTTCCTATTCTTATGGAGCCCATGACCTGGGCAATGAGTTTATGGTTTCTTGTAGGTGTGTGGCAAGGGTGGTGAGAGTCGTGGCATTCTTTGAGGACTTCCCCTGTGGTTTCCAACAGTTTTTCAAACTGATTTTTAAATGCATTAAACAACATAATGAAATCATGGAGGGTTTTGGTTGTGAATAGGCTTAGTCAATGCAAATCGTGGCAATCTTGTGGGTTGCATAGGAAACCTTTTTAAATTACATTTTTCCTACCTTTGATGAAAATGCAGGGCATGGCATATTTTGAGTTGTTCGGGCCTCCATTTTAGGCAACCAATTTCTATTTTGGGCAAAAATTCATTTATTGAGAAAAGGAAAATAAATTTGAAGTGAGGATAAGCAATTCAATATGCTCATATTCTCATTTTATCTTGAGAAGAAGATAGAGAGAGTTGTGTGTGAACTAGAAGGAGAAGTAATATTTCTTTGTTGTTCATATTTGCATTTTATCATGAGAATAACATTGAGGAGAGTTGGGCATGAGTTGGGAAAAGAAAAATAGTATTTTCTTAGTTGGTTATTATCTCTCCATCGTGATAATATAAAGGGAAAAGGATGAGAGTAGAAAGTGAAGAAGGTTGAGAGTGTGTTTGGGAAAAGCTAGAAGTTGTAGTTGCAAAATTTGAGGTTGTACATGGAGATCAATGAGAGCAAATTATTTGCATCCAAGAGTTGGAATTGTAGGCATGTTTTCTTTGTTTTAAAATTGTCAATTCCTTCCATTCAAAGAGCAAGAAATAATGTTTGTTAAGAGATGGTGTTTGTTGGTTGTTTTTACTGTAACCAGGTTTATCTTCTATTCTACCTATAGAATCGCCAATTCTAATCAAAGGCAGCTCGAAGGACCTGGACCAACTGACGAGGATTTTAACAATAGACCTCCTACACTTCGGGCTATGCAAAACCCAGGAGGGTGGTCCCTTTAATGTGTTTATAATCTCTGCACCGAACTTATAAATAATCATTAACAATTAATAGATAATCTCATTCAATAGCTCAACATAATAGGATAATACTGAATTGAATTGGCTTTTCATCAATAGTATCAACTACTTGGAGCACGAGATGGTTACGACAATACTTCATTACTTAAGATAGTCATTTGATTTGCAATTTTGTAGCAAGCTCTAAGCAAAGACAGGCAGACACAGAACCTCACAAACAAATACAATTTAAACCAATGCCATATACCATTGGGGAGTCAGATTCACAAACATTCAAGATTTCATGATAGATTCAAACACATAACATATAAGATCTCGGACAATATTGCATTACAACATCACCAATCTATATCCTAACTCAATACTTCTTACCGAATCCCTTTATAAACATATCCATCTATAACTCCATTCAAGCGTTTTAATTAATTATTTGAATTAAAGCCAAAATGAGAATCACACACACCACAACAGTGAGATGAACGCCATAACCCTTGATTATATTATTCAAATTTGTGATATGTTTATACAAAGGAGAGACATGAGATCAAAATATATCATTATAACTCAAATGTTAGTACTGTTATGAAGCACCAAACCTTCATAAATCCAAAACCCTACTATAGAATGACCCAAAAAACCTAAATTGCATTTACACTGGAATAACAGATTTTACAATTTGCTTTGCAACTATGCCTAGACTCGACCTAAAAATATCTAACTTGCTAACCCTTATTTTTGGCCTTAAAATCCTTCGTATAGAGAATGAAGGAGCAAACAAGCATCGGGCCAGAAAATACACATGTCACCGGTCAATTGGACCGCTCTGTGACATTTCAAAAATATGATTACAATCTCCAAGTCTCGAAGCATCTTCTTGTTAATTCCACTCATTTGAGAATAGCTGCTGCATTGGCCACACCTCAAAACCTGCGCCAAAAAACCGTCATGGAGACAAAACCATATTCAGTTATAACCATAATCGTTGAGTTGTTAGTTACTGGTAGTAGACACTGTTTTACTCCTCTTTAGTTAAGTACTTGTCCACCCATTTCTGATATTCTTCATCTGTTGGCCAGTCAAAATTCACCACCTCATTCACCTTAGTATTGTAAGGTGTGTACTTCACCGCAACTTGATTGGCTTCTCTTTCAAAAGACTCTAAGAATGTGTTGGTGTTAATTATTTTATCCATGCTACTCACCAATAAATCATAGTCTGAATCATCACAAATCAATTTGATTTGTGCATTAATAACTTCTTTTACCCTATCCTGCCACTGTTGCAATGTTTTAACATTTCCTTGTGCATCAGTGATGTCTGGAAAAAAGGTATCACTCCAGTCATCAAAGCTCTTTACCATCTCCCTAATTCTTCTACTCAAATCATCAGGTAGGGCCTGGAATACCTTTGATGATTTTACAAAGATTTGAGTAGGCCTCAATGACTGGGGCCTATTGTCTGCATCAAACCTAGAAGCCTTATACATAATATCTAGATCATTGGCCCAAGGGATCCACTTCTCAGCCAAAGGCAAAACTATTTCCCGATCCCTATTGATGTTTTTCTTCCATCCAAAAATAAAGAATATAAAGAATGTATAGATGGTAATCTACCATCAACCTTCTCATTTAGATGCCTCAAAACTGTGTCAACCACCTCATTTTGTTTGGAAATTGCACCATCCTCACTTGCCTTTAAGGCATCCTGCAATTCTGTGATCTTACTTAACATTTGCTTCTTGGTGGAATCCACAAAATACTCAACTTCTTCTTCAACTGGCCCTAGTGTAGGACTGAGAGCAGGTGCCTGGATGGGGGATCCCAAAGTAGAAACAATTGGAGTAGTAGGGGGACTGATCCTGAAATAGAAGGTAATGCTCTGATACCAGGAGCACTGGAGGATTCTCCCACCTACCCATATTTCAACCTATCTACTTCAGATTGTAGCTCAACATTCCTTTGTTGCATCCTACTATATTCTCCAATTATTATATTATACTTATCCATCAAGCTTTTCTTTTCAGCCTCTTCTCTCTCAGTTGTCTTTTGGGCCAATTTGGCCATGTTTACTATCAGGCTTGTAGCTTCTGTTGTTGAGGTTTCAGAAGCTCTTTTGATGATTAGCCCTCCCCTTAGGTTTGGGCTAATATTAGTTACATTTGGATTTTTGTCCTAGGGTGCCAATGCCCATATGGACAGAGTTTCATACTCCTCAATGAAGGCAAAGTCTTGCAGAGTTGCCTTAACCTCTTCTTCACTATTTTGTATAGGGTGCTTAGACTATAGGATAGCATTGAATGCCACAACATCGGCAATGTCCCACTCAGGCAAAATTAGGACACCAACCTGAGTCACAAGTCTTCTTCCCTCCTCAGGAGTGATGTTTTTGAATTCCTTCATTAATTCAGCCTTGACCTCATCATCATTCTCTTGATCAGACCTATCAGGTCTTGATTCTCTCCTTCTCTTGCACTTATCCTGGTATTCCTCCAGTTTCATCCTCCAAATTAGTTGCAAGAATACAAGAGTCTTCACAAAGGCATCATCATCCAAGAATTCCTTGTAGGCCTCCATCCTGGCATCTTATACACACTGCCCCTTTATATCCATATCAGATAACACCAATTGTGTTAATTTAGGAGGGGAAGGGATACCAACCTGCATGTCTTGATCAGTCACAATTATCTCATCCATCAGAGCTTCTTGTGTTGCCTCAACTCTTTGCCTCTTAGGGCTTGGCTCTGATGGTAGCAATGTAGGATCACTTCTTGGTGGTGAATCTAGATCTACAATCCTTATCCCTCCAGGTGCTCTGATCCTTGGACCTAGCTATGATGATGCTTTCATTGTCTATTTTCCCTTCTTATCCCCCTCATCCTCATCACTGCTATCATTCCTATTTCTCTTGTATAGAGGCCTGTCAACTGGGGGCTGATAAGTTGGCCTTGTTTCCCCAGGCCTCACCTCTGGTCTTTGAATTCCAAAGTCCATTTCTAAATTGACCTTCTTGGTCATCAAGGTGCCCATGATCTCTTTAAAATTATCCAACAAGAAAGCAATTCTCTTGTGGAATGGAGTAAACTCCATTAATGGATCATATTTTGGATCCATTTTATGCACTATGGCCAACAACTTCTCATAGGCAATCCATTTTTTTTTATTCAATTCCTGCCTATTCAAATCAAACTCATTTTTGATTAGGTCTTCAGGAAAATTAAATTCATGTATAAATCTGCCACCTTTAATTCATTGCCTAAACAAGGCAAAGAAACCCTCAGGGTCATGTTGCCTCCTAGATCCACTCTTCAAATGATAATCATCAAAAAACCTTCCAAAATGGACCCAACCTCCCTTGGAAAAGATAAAATCTGAAACAACAGTATAATCAGGGAACAAAGTCCCTTTTCCTCTCCCTATCAGGTTGTCCTCATGAATGCAACCTAGTTGCCACATGATATCAAAAAACCCCATTCTTGATGGTACATTATATGGGAGAATATGTGGGGCTCCCTGGAAACCATACACCCTTAGGACAGTGCTTACGGGGTACAAGATAATGTCACCCCAATTGTGGCAGACCTTTAAATCAGGTTTCCTCACCTTCGATCGGAGGAAGTCATGCAAATCCTCAAGAACTCTTGGCACATTTACCACCAGCCAAGCCTGAGTCTGGAAGCAAAGCAGTTATCAAACTGCACAAAGCTACCACCTCCCCTGTTGTAAGACAAGTCTACACTCCAAACCTATACTGGTAGTCTTTCTCCATTCACCTCTTGCCTCAACTCCATCTTCTCTGAGAAGAAGTCGACATTCTTGTACATGAACATATGCATTAATAGGGAGTACCAAAAGAAAGGAGTACCAACATCCCCCACAAGCAACTTTAGCAATCCCTCATGTATCTTTTCTGCAAGAAAAGATGCATATTCATACACCATGGAGAAATTGGGATGTTGAATTTGAGCCCACATGAACATATATGCAATGGCCATCAATGTATTTGGGTTGAATCCCAATATCTGGCAAAATGAATAAAATATTGCCAGAAAGTGATTGGCAAAATAACTTAGCCTGAAAGGCTCTTGGTCATTTGGGCTTATACGGATTGTTGAACTACCTACTCTGGCTAGATGAGGAGGAAGCAACTTTAATCTAAAAAGAGGCTTTGACCTAGCATATTCCTGCTTCATCTCCTCTAGATCATTTGGGACCAAGAATGAGCTAGACTCACTCAAATCAAAAACCTGTTGAATTTCATCTGCACTTACGCTTAACATAATCCCACCATCATTATCCCTAATCACCCTTGTAACTGGGTCATAACGTGTTGCCACTGCTCTGAGTAGGTCCACGTCAGGAAACACATTTGGCATTGCTAGTTTCCCCATGTCGTATCTCTAGCCATTAGAGAAGGGGTGAGGTAAGTTTCGTTGTCCATACCACAGCCTAAACATTTCTAGACCCGTCATTGGAACCCTAGCATCTGCAATATTATAATTCTTGCATACTAGTCCCTCGCCTAGGGTTTTTCCATTCATTAAAACCAAACGCCTCCTTCTGTCATTTGTTGATAACGAGAGTTGATCCAGAAAATCATCATATAAATTCCTTTGCAAATAATCAACATGGCCCGAGTGCTGCTTCGGTGGTGCCATCTTAAACAACCAGGGCTTCTTTAAAATTCAAATCCTTGAAGAAACTAGGGCTACCCAGAACACGAAATTACAACACAACTGTGCAATCTCCAATAATTCGAACAAACCAGTAACCCTATGACAATAATCAACAAACCCCTTGACTAGCACAATACAACCTTTCACAAAGACACAGTCAAATTAACCCAGCAGTATAGAAAATAACTCACGGGATTTCGTGCCTTGCAGAGAACCAAACTTCATTGTGATCGCTCGAAAAACTTTATCTCTGGCTCTGAACTGCTTCAAAAATACTTGAAAGCTTTTGTGATGAAGATAGAAAGAAAGTAGATACTTTATGTCGATTGAATTGAGCCAGTAGACGTCTCGTTCGCCATTAAATCTCATTTGCATGCCGCACCAATGGCTCCAATCGCATTTGATGCGAATTTAAATTTCAGTCGTCGATCTTTTATTTTTGTCAGATCATCGAACGACCACCTTCAAAAAGGCTAATGTAATCTCCATCTCAGCACCGAGGGCCCATCATAATATGTAGCGTCAAAGGAGTACACATGGCGCCTGCCCGTGATATCGCAATCACTAAACACCCTACATCTTTGGATCACGCGATGGCGAGCAACCGTTGATTCCCACCATCAGCAATCGTGTTCATTCTCAACCATCATCAGCACCAAACATAACCGTCAAACAACTTTTCATCAAGATTGTAACACCACCGTTGATCTTGAGCACGTGCATCTCATAGTTGTTTTAGTAACCCACTTTATAACATATTAAAACCCAACACAAATATTAAACATTTTATTAGTCCTTTTTTTGGCATCGACAACTGAGACACCTAGCACTCGCCCATGATTTTGCAATCAGTTGATACCCAGCGGTGATGTCATCATGAGATCGCGGGGAATGGTTGGGATCAATCGTAGGAAGATCGACGGTCATTAAAAAACATTCACTGCAAAATAAAACAATTATTAAAAGGGGAAAGGGGACATCGCCTAGGCCAATGACAAACGATGGCTTAAAATTGTTCTTAAAACACGGGGCACGGGCCGACCTAGATTTAGGAAATAATAAAGTCAGGAAAAATATTTAACACTATTTATTAAAAGGGGCCCAACCTAGACGAGTCAATGGGACATAAGTTGTTCTAAAACCTCCCTCAAAAAGGTAATGGCGAAATAGATCCAACCCAAGGTTTAAGATAGAACATTAGGATTTCATGAAGGCCAAACTAAAACCCCAACCCTAGGTTTCTTCCAAATAGCATAATAGACCAGTAATGTGGCAAAATAATAATGGAACTCAAAGGACTAAATTTGAGGCTCCATCAATGGCTCCAGTTGGGGACGTTCATTCCA